>SJYC01062519.1:0-11011 GCA_006408675.1 Madoqua kirkii
GACTCAATGGACATGAATCTGAATAAACTCTGGGAGTTGGCAATAGACAGGGAAGCCTGGCTTGCTGCAGTCCATGGGTTCAGAGTCGTACGCAACTGAGTGACTGAACTGAACTGAAATGAACTAAGTGGTTTATATTTTTAATGCAGGTATTAGTCAGAACTCCTTTAGTTATAAGTGAGAGAAAGCTTTCACCTGGGAGAAAACACAATAACACAAGGGAAAGGGTAGAAAGTTAGGAAGAACAATGACACCAGCCTTTAGGAGCAAGTGAATCTGAGGACTCTGAATGTTTGGTGCTGATATCATTATCCTTGATTTCCACTTCTCTTGCCCACTTTCCTCTGTGCAGCTTCTTTTGCTTCTATTATAAATGTCCTTTCTCCATTCTGGTACTTCTGGGTTTCCATCTTCATAGATTAGAAGCTGTGCAGGAAAGGGCCTTCCTTATTAGCTTCTGTTCCTTGGTAGAAAAAGTCCCTAGGAAATACTCCAGTGAACCCAGCATGAGCATTTTATTGGAGGGTAAACAATGCTAAGAGGAAATGCATATAAAGCGTCTGCCTGCAATGCGGGAGACCTGGGTTTGATTCCTGGATCGGGAAGATCCCCTGGAGAAGGAAATGGCAATCCACTCCAGCACTCTTGCCTGGAAAATCCCATGGACGGAGGAGCCTGATAGGCTATAGTCCATGGGGTAGCGAAGAGTCGGACACGACTGAGCAACTTCACTCCACTAGCTTTAAAGAATCCACATTCCAATGCAGAAGACATGGGTTTTATCCCTGGGTTGGGAAGATTCCCTGGAGGAGAAAATGGCAACCCACTCCAGTATTCTTGCCTGGAGAATTCCATGGACAGAGGAGCCTGATGGGCTACAGTTTTGGGGGTTGCAAAGAGTTGTACATGACTGATCATGTACACACATACCACTTACCTTAAATAGTTTTCACTTAAGTATTTAAAAATTGCCTTCAACAAGTTAGGTAGCAACTGTTAGCAAGCAATAAAGGATAGGGCTATGAGGTACGTACATCCCACTTGTGCAGGAACTGGCCAGTGACTCATTGCTTTGGCCTCTACTCACTACCGGCCAGTGTTTCTTGGCCTCTATTGGCTTTTGGTTAAATTTTGCAAAGCTGACAGCAGCTCTGGAGCAGCACAGACTTCAGTGCTCCTTGTGGTCTGGTGGGAGTTGGGCATATATGTTAATTAGGAGCCTGGGCTGTCTGGATGCCTCTCATTCAGATGATGGCTTCTGACTGCTGACAACAAAAGGCACATTAACTGTTACATCATGGGTATACATGCTGTTTGTCACTCTTTATGAACACATTCATAAATTTCTGTACATTCTAAAATACGTTCATACACTAGGGTATATTACATGTTTATCTCTTTTAAGAGAAATAGCCATTAAGTTACCTGTAACAGAGAAAACACCTTTAAAGATTTACATTTGTGGAAAATGTGTTTACAGTCACAAACTCATGTTGGGCAGAAAAGCTATTTATCACTTGCAAACTTAGAAAGCAAAGTTTTATTCATCTCTATTAAACTGTGGCATGAGAACAGTCATAGCCAAGAGGAGGATACAGAGATATGACAATTAAATGAAATGTAGTGTTCTCAGTGGGATCCTAGTATATAAAAATGATATGAAGCAAAAGCTAAGAAAGCCTGAACATAGTATGGACACTGATTAAGGCTAATGTGTCAACACTGTCAATTAATTGTAACCATAGCAACATAAAACACTAATAAAAGGGAAAACAAGGTAAGGGTACAAGGGAACTGACTGTATTGTCTTTCAAACTTTTTGTAAATCTAAAACTGTTCTAAATTTAAAATGTTTACTTAAAAAACTAGGATAAGACAGTCTTTGCAAAATTTTATTTTACATATCACAGTGAATACATTGTACTCATTTCTGCTGAATCACCACAGTCAGAAAGAATGGATATTATGAAAAGGAGAAAATATGGGAGAGGTGCTCTGGACCCCACAAAAGAGTAGTGATTGCATTTGGTTAGAGTCATTGGTATTTGAAGGGCTTCCCATGTGGCCTTAGTGATAACGAGCCCGCCTGCCAATGCAGGAGATATAACAGACGTGGGTTCAATCCCTGGGTCAGAAAGATCACCTGGAGGAGGGCACAACAACCCACTCCATTATTTTTGCCTGGAGAATCCCATGGACAGGGGAGCCTAATGGACTAGAGTCCATAGGGTTGCAAAGAGTAAGACATAATTAAAAGCAACTTATCACACACACACACATTGGTGTTTGAAGCCTGGATTTACCAAAAACCTTGATGTATTTTGCTAGTAATTGTTCCTGGTGCATGGCTAAACCATAATTTCTCAATGATGAACTGAAGAACAGAATTTGAGATTTTAAAAGATGGCATTGAATATATACATACTGTCTTTTATTTAAATTTCTGACTACATCGATTTTCAGAAGGCTTATTCTCCTTTTCCTTAAATTTATCTTTCCCCGTGGTCCTCTTACTCTCCTTTCCTCCCCTCCCATCCTTCCTCTTCCCTTTTTTCCCACTCTTGCTTTCACACTATTGAACATCCACTCTGTTCCAGACACTGTGCTGAGGGACATACAAGTAACACACTCCCTAGTGGGAGAGATACATGCAAATGTCACAAACTGAATTTTCTCTCCTCTGGCTAGAGATTAGTAAGGAGAGACTGGCTGAACAGGTCATTGCAGAGAAAGCCTGCTATGAGGTGGCAAAAGTCAGGAGGCTCACATCTACAGCAGGGGTGTGAGACCCTGGGGAAATCCATCCACTCCAATGGCCTCAACTTTCTTGGCGGGTCATGAGATGAAGGTGCTTCTTGCTTGACTTGTGTCTTTGATTACTAGGGTGTGGGGCTCTTTAAGAAAGATTTGCTTCAGATAATATTTAAAGGTTTCTAATTCTCTAAGGACTGGCCAAGGAGGGTTTTCCTGTTTTTCCAAGCTGCCCTGCATAACATATTATACTGTCCAGAAATGATGTTTAAAGTTTCAATAGCTTCTGGTTCTCTGGGCCACATCACCTTGCAGTTGCCCTCAAATTGTTTCTGAATCACGTTTCCTCTGGCATGAAGCAGGAGCCCTCGGTTCACATTACGCCTTACAATGTACAGCGCTCTCACCCTGCTGCAGAGAAGCTTTAATGTCAGAATGAAAAATGATAAAGCATAAATGAAATAGCAACCACATGTTCTCTGTAGCATGGCCCTGAGTCTGCGTGGCCTTTCGAAGGAGGGAGCAAACCACCTTTGCTGCACTCAGTAACAGAGATAGGGTCTGCCGAGTTTGGCAGCGGGAGGGGTGAGGTGGGCAGGGAAGGCTCTGTCTTCATAGTCCCAGCCTCGGGTGACCTGAGACAAGGAAGGGCTGTCTAGCTGGCGAGAGCCACTCCATTGTTTGCTGAGAGCAGTACAGTAAGAGAAAAAGGCTTAATGAGATGGGCCCAGAGGATTGGATTCCCGTATCGGTTCTATCAGTATGCCCAGTTGATTCTACATCTTAATTATCAAACTTCCCCTTCATTTCTAGCCTGGTTTATTATTCTCAATTGAATTCTGGTGGCATTCTCTGATTGTCTTATTACTGAAGTCTTGTCCCATTTCCATCTATTCACCATGCTGCAGGTAAAGTGAAATATTAAAACAACAACAACTAGTTTCAATTATGTCAGATGAGTAAGTTCTGGAGACTTAATGTACAATGTGGTGCAGAGACTGTAGCTAACAATACCATGTTGTATACTTGAAATTTACTAAAAGGGTAGATCATATGTGTTCTTACCACACACACACACACACACACACACACACACACACAATCTCTCTCTCTCTTACACACACACACAAGAAAGGAAATGGCAATTATGTGAGGTGCTGGGTATGTTAATTAGCTTGATTATAGTGATTATTTCTTAATGGGTACATATATGGAAACATCAAGTTGTATACCTTCAACGTACACAATTCCTACTTGTCAATTATATTTTAGTCATACTTTTTACTCAGTAGTTAAGAATCCACCTATCAACGCAGGAGATGTGGGTTCTATTCCTAGGTCAGGAAGATCCCGTGGAGAAGGAAATAGCAATCTATTCCAGTATTCTTGCTGAGAGAAGCCATGGACAGAAGAACTTGTGGTCCATGGGGTTGTAGAAACCCAGACATGATGTGGCCACTGAACAACAACAAAAGGCCAAAAATATATATAAAATTCCTCTTTTTGTTCCCTCATGATAAAGCAAGTTTAACCTTCTTAAAACAACTTGAAATTTCCTTTGTGATCTTGCTTCTCATCTTCTAAGACCCTCTCCAGACACATCCACTTTATATCTTAACAAACTACAATTTAGCTCCTGGCATACACCATGCCCAAGGACACTGGCCCTGGCCCATGACTTTTCTCCAACCTGTGAAGTCCTCATCTCATACTGACTGTTTGGGCTATTAGTACCCAAGACTTAATTCAGATATTATATTTTCCATTAAGTCTGTCTGGTAACCATTCCAGGAAAGTTAGGACTCCTATAAGCCCTTGTATATACCTTTATTACATCATTTATAAAATTTCATGCTGTAAATATTTATTTTCCATTTTTCCCCACATCTCCCACATTGGTAGGCAACTTCTTTACCATTGAGGCACCAGAAAAGTCCACCACTGCTCATATTCATCCTCAAAGCTAGGACAAGCTCTGAAATATAGTCTCTACAAAAATATGAATGAATAAATCTATGAACAAATGATCTACATAAGGTTTAACAGTAACATTAGGTTTAACATGGCCTCTGGTTAGCAGTCCCTGGTGTCATTTAATTCTCATTGTCTCCAAGGGGTGAGTTTGACATGCCATCCCCATAACTTTCACCCCAACATCAGCTTTCAAAACTAGATCTGAAGTTTAACCTATTTCCAAAATCTTAGAAGAATTTCCACTTACCGTAAGTCTCAGAAAAAATGTATCAAGAAAGATAACTTAGGACTATTCTTGCTATGCTTCTGGAGAAGAGTGAGCTGGCTGCCATGAAAAAAAAAAAAGTAGAATGATCTTTTGCCCCTACACCTGTATTTGCAAATTGATTCAGGGAATGGAAGTTCTGGAAAATATAAACACTGTCTCTCTCCTAAAGCAGTACTTGATTTTTGAGTCCAACCTACTCTTGCCAACCACTTCTCCACCTCTTTCATTAGGCTTTTCCTCTCCAAAACCATTTGGTGGTGACATTTCCCCTTACACAGTTGGCAGGGGCTGTTCATAGCTATGAGTGGAGAGGGCTGTGTGGGCAGAAAGGGGCAGAGAGTTAAGATTGGAGATGGAATGTGTTATCATTGGACCTGGAGGCTCTGGAAGTGCAGGGATCTAAACTGAGCTCAAGATGGAACTGGGAGCTGGCATGCCATGTATGCAGAGTTCAACATTTCTTTTTCTTTCAGAATTTTCCTTAAAGGAAAGACTATATAGAAAGATAACATTTTGATAAGATTATTGGTAGGATTTCTTTTTTTTCCTTTAGTAATGAACAATTTCTATTTTCAATACTTAAGATGCATTCTTTAAGTATAAAATAGACATTTTTCAACTTTTAAATTTTATATTGGGAAACAGTTGATGCTAGTTTCAGCTGTACAGCAAAGTGATTCAGTTATACACACACATGTACCTATTCTTTTTTCAATTTTTATCCCAATTAGGTCATTACATAACATTGAGAAGAGTTCCTTGTGCTATGTAGTAGGTCCTTGTTGATTATCCACTTTAAATAGAGCAGTGTGTACATGTCCATCCCAAACTCCCTAACTACCCCTTTCCCCACCCTTCTTACCTGGTAACCATAAACTTATTCTCTAAGTTTGTGAATTTCTTTCTGGTTTGTAAGTAAATTCAGTTGTATCATTTATTTTTAGATTTAACATTTAAATGATATCATATGATATTTCTCTTTCTCTATTTGACTGCTGTTTTTCTGTTGTTCAGTCATTCTTTTGTGTCCAACTCTGAAACCACCTGCCCCTTGGACGAAAAGCTATGACCAACTTAGACAGCATGTTAAAAAGCAGAGACATTACGTTACCAGCAAAGGTCTGTCTAGTCAAAGCTATGGTTTTTCCAGTAGTCACGTATGGGAGTGAGAATTGGACTATAAAGAAAGCTGAGTGCTGAAGAACTGATGCTTTTGAACTGTAATGTTGGAGAAGACTCTTGAGAGTCCCTTAGACTGGAAGGAGATCCAACCAGTCCATCCTAAAGGAAGTCAGCCCTGAATATTCACTGGAAGGACTGATGCTGAAGCTGAAACTCCAATACTTTGGCCACCTGATGTGAAGAGCTGACTCATTTGAGTAGGCTCTGGGAGTTGGTGATGGACAGGGAGGCCTGGTATCCTGCAGTCCATGGCTTAGCAAAGAGTCAGACATGACTGAGCGACTGAACTGAACTGACTTTGGGACACCAGAGACTGCAGCATGCCAGGCTTCCCTGTCCATCACCAACTCCTGAAGCTTGCACAAAACTCATGTCCATTAAGTCGGTGATGCCATCCAACCATCTCTTCCTCTGTTGTCCCATTCTCCTCCTGCCTTCAATCTTTCCCAGCATCAGGGTCTTTTCTTACAGCTTAATATCACTGAAAAAAGGCAGTTTAAACTTTGAGACTGGTGGGGAAATTATTCTGGCACTTTTGTGCTTGGGGGAGGGGGCTTTTCTAGTTATACACCAGCAGGAAGAGAAGTTCTAGAATGGTCTTCTTGGTAAGTCAGAGGCCAAGTCAAAGCTTTGAGAATCCAGGAGCTCATTTCTTCTGGGCAGGTCTACAGGGCATCTAAATCAGCAGAGAGGGCTTCTCCGGTGTCTCAGTGGCAAAGAAGCTGGCTGTCAATGCAGGAGACACGGATTTGACCCCTGGGCTGGAAAGATCCCACATGCCACGGAGCAACTAAGTCCATGTGCCACAGTTATTGAGCCTGTGTTCTCGAGCTGGGGAGCCACAAATACTAAATTCCCACACTGAAACTACTGAAGCCCATGTGCCCTAGAGCAACAAGAGAGGCCACTGCAATGAGAAGCCTGTGCACCATAACTGAAGCGTAGCCCCTACTCGCTACAACTGGAGAAACACCCTGGAAGCATCAAAGACCAAGCACAGTCAGTAAATATATAAACTAAACTTTTAAAAGACCAGCAGATAAAGATGCATGCGACTGTGGTCTTCTGGCCTCTGCTGTGTTCAGTTCTCAGGTCAGAGTTGAAGGAGAAGTTAGCTTTCCTGGAGATGGTCCTCTCCAATTCCTTTCCCTCTCACTCTGCCTACATATCGGCTTCATGCCTTAAAGGTCCCAGAGCCTCAAAATAAAGCCCAGGACTTGCATTTGTCAAAGAAAGTAAGACTAGCCGAATGAACAGCTAAACAGAAACTGAAGTATTTTTTTTTCCTTTATCCAAGAGCAAGAGAAAATGTCAGAGGCTTTTCGTTTCACACCCACAGAATATAATATAGTTGCAGGCATCTGGAAATTTCTAAATTGAAACACACAAAATATATATGTTCAATTGTGTGAGAATAAACAGACTGTACCCCAGAGCACGTCTCTGCAGCACCTCTGAATGTTGCTAATTGAAATACACTGTAAAGACACTGAGCCACAATGTGGGGGCTGGGGGCAGTGGTCCTATGAAGGGTAGAATGGAATGAGGTATGGAAAAGACATGAACTTGATTATGTGCCCCATGAAGTTTAGAAACAGGAAACTTAGACATAGATGAGCAACACAGTGCCAAGCACTGAACTGGTAGATAATTGGGTGGATGATCGCAAACGGCACTCTCTGACTCTTCATGCTACTAATGATAAAAATGATGAACTTTCACATGATACAGGATGCTTGGGGCTGGTGTACGGGATGATCCGGGGAGATGGTGTGCGGTGGGAGGTGGGAGGGGGCTTCGGCATTGGGAGATCGTGTACATCTGTGGCTGATTCATGTCAATGTATGGCAAAACCAATACAGTATTGTAAAGTAGAATAAAGTATTAAAAAAAAAATAAAGAGAGAAGTACAATGATTGGTCATTCTGTTGGAAAGCTACTTGGAGACGGCTGGCTGTTCCAGACAGCAGATCATTTGGTGGCTGGCTACATTTCTTTAGCTCCTATATTTCAATTTGACTTCTGTCTTTAGTGTCCTGATCAGAGGGCTCACAATACATACAGCTGAGGCTGGAATTGGTACCCTGAGCTACTGGACAGATGCAAATACACAGAAGCTCTAGACTTTACTTTTTCAGTCTTCTCACAAGCTCCTCAGTCTTCCTTGTGGAATCCATATATGGGGCTGGAAGCAAGATTATTAATTTGCATAGCCCCTACTCGCTACAACTGGAGAAACACCCTCGAAGCATCAAAGACCAAGCACAGTCAGTAAATATATAAACTAAACTTTTAAAAGACCAGCAGATAAAGATGCATGCAACTGTGGTCTTCTGGCCTCTGCTGTGTTCAGTTCTCAGGTCAGAGTTGAAGGAGAAGTTAGCTTTCCTGGAGATGGTCCTCTCCAATTCCTTTCCCTCTCACTCTGCCTACATATCGGCTTCATGCCTTAAAGGTCCCAGAGCCTCAAAATAAAGCCCAGGACTTGCATTTGTCAAAGAAAGTAAGACTAGCCGAATGAACAGCTAAACAGAAACTGAAGTATTTTTTTTTCCTTTATCCAAGAGCAAGAGAAAATGTCAGAGGCTTTTCGTTTCACACCCACAGAATATAATATAGTTGCAGGCATCTGGAAATTTCTAAATTGAAACACACAAAATATATATGTTCAATTGTGTGAGAATAAACAGACTGTACCCCAGAGCACGTCTCTGCAGCACCTCTGAATGTTGCTAATTGAAATACACTGTAAAGACACTGAGCCACAATGTGGGGGCTGGGGGCAGTGGTCCTATGAAGGGTAGAATGGAATGAGGTATGGAAAAGACATGAACTTGATTATGTGCCCCATGAAGTTTAGAAACAGGAAACTTAGACATAGATGAGCAACACAGTGCCAAGCACTGAACTGGTAGATAATTGGGTGGATGATCGCAAACGGCACTCTCTGACTCTTCATGCTACTAATGATAAAAATGATGAACTTTCACAGGATACAGGATGCTTGGGGCTGGTGTACGGGATGATCCGGGGAGATGGTGTGCGGTGGGAGGTGGGAGGGGGCTTTGGCATTGGGAGATCGTGTACATCTGTGGCTGATTCATGTCAATGTATGGCAAAACCAATACAGTATTGTAAAGTAGAATAAAGTATTAAAAAAAAAATAAAGAGAGAAGTACAATGATTGGTCATTCTGTTGGAAAGCTACTTGGAGACGGCTGGCTGTTCCAGACAGCAGATCATTTGGTGGCTGGCTACATTTCTTTAGCTCCTATATTTCAATTTGACTTCTGTCTTTAGTGTCCTGATCAGAGGGCTCACAATACATACAGCTGAGGCTGGAATTGGTACCCTGAGCTACTGGACAGATGCAAATACACAGAAGCTCTAGACTTTACTTTTTCAGTCTTCTCACAAGCTCCTCAGTCTTCCTTGTGGAATCCATATATGGGGCTGGAAGCAAGATTATTAATTTGCAGAAGCAAGACAAAATTCTTCTTGGGCTGAGGTTCCCAAACTGTGTGCCGAGGTGCCCTAGCATGCTGCAGCAAATACACAAGGGTTCAATACACAATTTGCATTTTTCATTAAAAAATAATATCAAGGGAAGCATAATGACACTGAATCTGTTGCACAGCATGAGGACTACTGACTCAACGCAGGGCATGGTTTCAACACAACCTAGATTTGCGAAACTAGATTTTTGGTCCTTGTGTGTGTGCTAAGTCACTTCAGCTGTATCCTATACTTTGCAACCCCACGGACTGTAGCCCACCATGCTCCTCTGTCCATGGGATTCTCCAGGCAAGAATACTGGAGTGGGTGGCCATGCCCTCCTCCAGGAAATCTTCCCAACCCAGGGAACGAACCCATGCCTTGTATGTCTCCAGCTTTGGCAGAGAGGCTCTTTACCGCTAGTGCCAAAGTGAGCGATATATGAAAATCACCATGGAGCAGCACATAAGAGTGGAAGCATCCAAGCTGATACCAAGTTGTGTGAGGTCACACAGGGCTCGACAAGCACACATACCTCGCTGGTGAGTAACTGAGCTTTTGAAAAAAATGAAATAAAGTGTTTTTTTCCATTTTTTCTCTTCAGTTTTATAAAACTAAAGTACAGTACATACAGTACAATATGTATACATATTTTAAAAGGCTACTAAATTTTTTTTGTTTCCTATTCATTTTATTTTTTAAATATAAATAAAATCTTCCCAACCCAGGGAACGAACCCATGCCTTGTATGTCTCCAGCTTTGGCAGAGAGGCTCTTTACCGCTAGTGCCAAAGTGAGCGATATATGAAAATCACCATGGAGCAGCACATAAGAGTGGAAGCATCCAAGCTGATACCAAGTTGTGTGAGGTCACACAGGGCTCGACAAGCACACATACCTCGCTGGTGAGTAACTGAGCTTTTGAAAAAAATGAAATAAAGTGTTTTTTTCCATTTTTTCTCTTCAGTTTTATAAAACTAAAGTACAGTACATACAGTACAATATGTATACATATTTTAAAAGGCTACTAAATTTTTTTTGTTTCCTATTCATTTTATTTTTTAAATATAAATTTATTTATTTTAATTGAAAGCTAATTACTTTACAATATTGTAGTGGTTTTGCATACACTGACATGAATCCACCACGGGTGTACATGTGTTCCTCCTTCTGAACCCCCTTCCCACCTCCCTCTCCATCCCACCCTCAGGGTCACCCCAGGGCACCAGCCCCAAGCACCCTGTCTCATGCATCGAACCTGGACTGGCAATTCATTTCAATACATGTTTCAATGCCATTCGTTTCAATACATGTTTCAATGCCATTCTCCCAAATCATCTC
>SJYC01062521.1:0-26518 GCA_006408675.1 Madoqua kirkii
TCAAGTTCATAAACATACATTTACATATTCTTACATTTCATTGTAAGAACTGAGTCTCGTGACCTCGTTAATAGTAGAGATATTTTTTATGTTAATATGTCAAACAAAAAATATAGCCTAAATAATTTAATGTAATTATATAAATTTCAGAACTAAATTTTTTTTCATAGCTTTGGTACCATGAATAACAAAATTGATGATAAGAGAATGTTTTTACTTGTTGAGCTGAGTCACTTAGTGACTATGAGAAGTTATTGGAAAGTTGTGTGTATCCCTGTCACAATAGCAAACAGGGTCATTAGTTAATTGATGACACTTATATCAAAGAAACGCTCATGCCACCAATGTGTTAACATCATTAAGTGACCTGGAAATTATAAGAATGACTTTATGGATAATTTGGACCACAATTTATATCACTTGGTAAAGAGTCCTATCATATATAATTTAGCTTATCTATGTAATAAAAAGAATTTTTTTTTGTTTGTTTCATACATTGATTTGTTTTACCCCATTAGTAAATTGTTGAAATACCCCCTCAGTACTTATGGGCAAGGAGTTAAGAGGACACAGAGAGCATTCGCATGCCTTACTTCCTACAGAAAGAACAATTCAGTGATTGGAAGTTGAATCATATTGACAGAAGAGATAAGAAAGTATATTTCAGAGAGAGCAAAATTGTAGGATTCTGAACATGCAAACTGATGACTGTTACCTGATCCACTGATTTAGTAGTGGAAGGACTTAAGAATGGGGCTTCCCAGATGGGGCAGTAGTGGTAAAGAACCTGCCCGCCAATGCAAGAGATGCGGCTTCAGTCCCTGGGTTGGGAAGACCCTCTGAAGAAAGAAATGGCAACCTACTCCAGTATTCTTGCCTGGAAAATTCCATGGACAGAGGAGCCTGGTGGGCTATAGGCCATGGGATGGTAGATAGGCAGATGTGACTGAACACAGCACGGTACCACACAGGACTTAAAAACAGGAGTGGAGAGCAGGTCTAAGGTCGATAAGATCAGACTGGGACTATGCTGAGGACTAGATGGAACAATAACACTCTTTGAGCTCTTGTCAATCGTTTATTTTAAAAATACTAGAATAGATACATTAAGACTTTAGTTTCATTGTCTGTAAAATGGGATAAAATTAAATTATATAGATGAACAGACCTGGTATAGGACAGGACTTGTTTTAGATAACTGAAAAATGTATTCTGGTCTATAAAAGAATTGTCTAGATAAAATATGCAAAGTCTTTTTCCAAGCTCATACATTCATATGAGAGTTAAAGAATAACAGAAACATAATTTCTCTAAAGAAGGTATACTCTATCTGCCTTTTAATCTGTTCATTAAACCATTTTAACACTTTAAAAAAAGAACAATAATAACCCACCAAATGTATTTTATTTAGTTTTATTAAGAATGCAAATTGCTCAGTTCACCTTATATTTGCATGACATGATACTAGCAGCTTTGCTTCTGTCTAGTCATGAAATTTTCCTGAGGTTCAGAGCACTTAGTTGGTTGTATATTTTTTGGCTCATATGAAATCCAAGGTAATGAGCTTTAACACTACAAAGGCTCTGGAATGCTTTCAAAAACATTTGCTTCCCACAAGACAAATTAGCTGAACCAAGCAATAAAATGTGACATTAAGCATTCAATACTCCCATTTTTATGTAGTCCCAGGTCAACAAAAATGACCCATTGGAGGAATTTCTCTAATGCCCTTGTTCAGGGTTTTACTAAAAACCTGACTCTAGGAAGCTAATCAATAGTTATTTATGCATTATAGACTCCTAAAGAAAGCCTACCTCATAAATTGAACTCAAGGCATTCTGGAAGCTTCTGGACCTAATGTGGTTTATAAGGACCCTCTGTCAAGTGGACCACCCTGTGTGTACACATATGTCTACATCTGTGTATGTACCTTTGCAATTTATCACTTTTACTTGTTTGATATTGTATCTTAAGATCTTAAAGAAAATTCTAAAGTTGTCTAATGACTACTCTTAGTAGAAATTCTACTCTTCTTGCCATTCTTAAACATTTATATTTAGACTTTGCAGTTGTTGAATATCCAGTTTTTAGACTAAGGGATGTATTCAACTCACCTGGAATATCATTCTTTTCCTATTTGAAGGAAAACATTTCATGAGGCAAATTATAATTAGTCCAGAGAAGGGAGACCAGGGGAGTGAAGGCAGATCTTACAGGGAGTGGTTGTGAGGCCTGAGTGTGCCTGGCCTAGAGAAGACAATGGCTGAGGGGTGGGAAAGGGAGAAGGCAGCATCTGCATGTCCCTGAAGGACTGTAAAATAGAAGGAAACCCAGAGATTTAGAAGAGGAGCAAGAAACACAGTGATAGGGACATAGAGTTTAGACTAGCATGAGGAAGAACTTTCTAAAACAATGGTCCAAGAAAAAAGAGAAAAAACAAATAGCATCTCAGGTGGCATTAGTGGTAAAGAAGTTACCTGTCAATGCAGAAGAAGTAAGGGACTTGGGTTGGATCCCTGGGTTGGGAAGATCCCCTGGAGGAGGAAATAGCGACCCATTCCAGTATCCTTGCCTGGAGAATCCCACGGACAGAGGATCCTGAGGAGCTGCGGTCCGTGAGGTTGCAGAGTCAGATATGACGGAGCACACGAATGCATGCACGTGCACAAACACACATCCCTGAGGAGTTCAAGGTTTGTTTTCACTCCAAGGCCAGTTTTTTTTTAAAAATGTGCAAAAGAGAAAGTAGAAAAACAAGATATATTTTTGCAAACCCAAATAAAATTTAAGAAATTTTTCTTTGACTATTTGTGAGACAAAAGTCTACTGAGACATTTGCTCAGTCTGGTTGGTGAAGTGCTGCCCATTTTGTCATTAAAATAAATTTTCTCTGTCAAAATGATGGATGAGTTTTCCCTCAAGGCTACTATATACCTTAATTAATTGATAGCTAGGAGAAGAATGTTGAAGACACCAGAGAGCAGATTGATCTATCTACTTGGTCCTTTATTTCTTTAGAAATGTAATGTTCTCAGTCTCTCAGTCATGTCCAACCCTTTGGGACCCCATGGATTATACTCTCCCAGGCTCCTCTGTCCATGGGATTTTTCAGGCAAGAATACTGGAGTGGGTTGCCATTTCCTTCTCCAGTGGATTCTCCCTACCCAGTTATCAAACCCATATCTCTTTAGTTCAGTTCAGCCACTCAGTCATGTCCAGCTCTTTGCAATCCCATGGACTGTAGCAAGCCAGACTTCCTTGTCAATCACCAGCTCCTGGAGCTTGCCCAACCTCATGTCTATTGAATCCGTGATGCTATCTAAGCATCTCATCTTTTGTTGTCCCCTTCTACCTTCAATCTTTCCGACCATCAGGGACTTTTCAAATGAGTCCAGTTATTCACATCAAGTGTCCAAAGTATTGGAGCTTCAGCTTCAGCATCAGTCCTTCCAATGAATATTCAGGACTGATTTCTTTTAGGATGGACTGGTTGGATCTCCTTGCAGTCCAAGGAACTCTCAAGAGTCTTCTCCAACACTATAGCTAAAAGGCATCAATTCTTCAGTGCTCTGCTTTTTTTATAGTCCAACTCTCACATCCATACATGACTACTGGAAAAACCATAGCTCTGACTAGGCAGACCTTTGTGGGCAAAGTAATATCTCTTCTTTTTAATATGCTGTCTAGGTTGGTCATAGCTTTTCCTCCAAGAAGCAAGTGTCTTTGAATTTCATGGCTGTAATCACCATCTGCAGTGATTTTGGAGCCCCCCAAAATAATGTATATTGCTGTTTCCATTGTTTCCCCATCTACTTGCATGAAGTATGGGACCAGATGTCATGATCTTAGTTTTTTGAATGTTGAGTTTTAAGCCAACGTTTTCCATTCTCCTCTTTCACTTTCATCAAGAGGCTTTTTGGTTCTTGGCTTTCTGCCATAAGGGTGGTGTCATCTGAGTATCTCAGATTATTGATATTTCTCCTAGCAATCTTGATTCCAGCTTGTGCTTCATCCAGCCTGACATTTCATATGATGTACTCTGTATATAAGTTAAATAAGCAGAGTGACAATATACAGCCTTGACATACTCCTTTCCCAATTTGGAATCTGCCTATTGTTTCATGTCTGGTTCTAACTGTTGCTTCTTGACCTGCATACAGGTTTCTCAGGATGCAGGTCAGGTGGTCTGGTCTTCCTTCTCTTTAAGAATATTCCAGTTTTTTTTTGTGTGTGTGTGTGATCCATGCAGGCTTTGGTGTAGTTAATAAAGCAGACATAGATGGAACTCTCTTGCTTTTCTATGATCCAATCGGTGTTGGCAATTTGATCTCTGGTTCCTCTGCCTGTTCTAAATTCAGCTTGAACATCTGGAATTTCACACTTCACTTACTGTTGAAGACTGGCTTGGAGACTTTTGAGCATTACTTTGCTAGTGTGTGAGATGAGTGCAATTGTATGGTAGTTTGAGCATTCTTTGGCATTGTCTTTCTTTGGGTCTCCTGCACTGGCAGGCAGATTCTTTACCACTGAGCCACTTGGGAATTCCAGAAATGTAATAACCTTACAATTTATTGATGTTCCTTGAATTACCTTTAGACTCAACTTGGAATGATCCAAATAGTCCTAATTCATCAAGATGCCTTGTGTCCCTTGATGCCTAGGGGTCAAAACAGAAGGGAGCCAAATTCTGCTGGAGAATATAGTCTGCCATCCTGTCAAGGATACTTGTCTGTTCATCACAACCCTGGAGAAATTCAATGATGAATTCCATTCATTGTACAACTGCTTTCATAGTATAATTTTGAGAATTGCAAAATATGTGTTTCCCTGATCTGTTTGGAGATTCTCAAAGAGGAATTTGAGCTTATTAAGTGGAATCCATTCCTTCCTTAAGAGTAAAAATCATAACCTCATCTGTTCTAGTGAAAAAGTAAAATAATTATAGGGCAGTTCTAGAGAGTCTCGATTGTTTTTTGAGAGTAGCCTGGGGATTCTTCTGCAAAAAGCTAGTGGTCACAGTCAAAATCATGGCAGTAGTATTGATAAGAATTAAGGAGTGAATAAGAAAAATTGCCAAGAGGCTAGAAGAACTGCTGGGAGGGCTGGAATAGCAGTCGGGATGGAGGTGACTTCCGGATGAGCAGGATTAGCAGCCTTTTGCCCAGCTATTTCTGTCATGAGCTGCTGTGGAGTTTCTGGCTGTAGAACCCTCCATCTTTCAAGTCAGAGCATCTCCTAAAGTCCACCCTGGTTCCAAGAATTTACTTTTTCCAATGGTTTTATGTTATATATTGCCCATAGACATTCTACATTCATGAATCACCAAATCAACTGAACACCAAAAATTCAGTCTATGTTGGCCATTTTTGAATGAGGTTTAAAGCAGAGTTTCCTCTTTTACCTTGACCTAGTCTAAAACAAAGACTAGGCATGCATGTGCATAAATATAGCTGCTGAGAGTCACTCTAGCATGGAGAGAAATTGTTACACGGGCAGTAAACATGTATTGGTCTAGGTTGGCCCAGAACAGAAGTAGATGTTTAATGGGATAACTATTTGAACCAAGACACAATTGGTCCAGTAATTCTTTGAACCAAGATACAATTGGTCCAGTAATTCTCAAATTTGTCTAGATAGTAAAGTACCTGGCAATCACTGTCTTTTGTGAAATATTACAGAATAATCATGTGTCTTATACCTTTGAGGATGGGCTTCCCCAGTGTGTTAGTGGTCAAGAATCTACCTGCAATGCAGGAGTCGCAGGAGATGTGGGTTCACTTCCTGGGTTGAGAAGACCCCCTGAAGGAGGACACAACAACCCACTCTAGTACTCTTGCCTGGAGAATTCCATGAGCAGAAGAGACTGGCAGGCTATAGTCCATAGGATTTCAAGGAGTTGGACATGACTGAAGTGACTGAGTACAAATACACACATGCATATATATACATATATATATATATATAAATTATTTTGCAATATATTTCACTTTATGTGGGGTTGTACTAAATTAAATTATGGTAGCTGTCCCCAAAGGTATAAGAAAAAGCACCTGCTGGAAATAACCCAAATAAGTGGCAGTCACTTAGGGCAGACAATGAAGGTCAGTGTCAGTTTTCAGAAACCACATGATTTAATGATTTAAATTTAAATGACTAAATCATTAATCATTCAATTAATGATTAAGTTGATCATTGAAATTTGGGAGGAAACCAAGCATAAAATAACTCATTCTTTGAATTTGCTTGGAAGAGCAACTTTGGAGCAGTTTTTAAAATATATTCATCTCTTTCAAAAAATATATCCATCTCTAGACCCTCCTTGATGCTTTTGAACTGTGGTGTTGGAGAAGACTCTTGAGAGTCCCTTGGACTGCAAGGAGATCCAACCAGTCCATTCTAAAGGAGATCAGCCCTGGGATTTCTTTGGAAGGAATGATGCTAAAGCTGAAACTCCAGTATTTTGGCCACCTCATGCGAAGTGTTGACTCATTGGAAAAGACTCTGATGCTGGGAAGGATTGGGGGCAGGAGGAGAAGGGGACGACAGAGAATGAGATGGCTGGATGGCATCACTGACTCGATAAATGTAGGTCTGAGTGAACTCCGGGAGATGGTGATGGACAGAGAGGCCTGGTGTGTTGCAATTCATGGGGTCGCGAAGAGTTGGAACCGACTGAGCGACTGAACTAAACTGAACTAAGACCCTCCTTGATTTCATTAGGATAAGTCTGTGGGAGCTTGTGAGGTCCGTACCAGATT
This sequence comes from Madoqua kirkii, assembly GCA_006408675.1. Taxonomy (NCBI): domain Eukaryota; kingdom Metazoa; phylum Chordata; class Mammalia; order Artiodactyla; family Bovidae; genus Madoqua; species Madoqua kirkii. The sequence continues at coordinate 6,759 of SJYC01062521.1, forward strand.
TTACAAGAGTGTCATCTTTACCTTCACCTTCTGAGCCCGGGTTCAAACACAATTTCCACATGCTATTCTCCTGTGGACATTATTCTTGTTCCTTTAATTCCACTAGGGCACCTTATTGTGTCAGCAAAATATGAAGCCAGTGTTGGAAGGTTTCTTCATCTTCTTATTTCCTTTTACTTGAAGGTCATGGCAGCTGAGGTGAGGTCAAAGAGTTGACTGCACACAGGATCGGGGGTGGGAGCTTTTGAGGATGAGGGTTGAGGCTTTCTTCAGGATTCAAGTACCACTTCATATCACTCTTAGTAAAGCAAAGAAATCAAGGGTCAAAGATATGAGGACCTTAAGTAAGACTTTACTCCCTCTCATAATGAGAATTTGAGGTGGCATTGGCTATGAGTTATATTTCTTAGCTCACACAGGTGTTACCAAAGTTGCCTCATGATAGATATGCATGTATGCATGCTGTCATGTCCGACTCTTTGCAACCCCATAGACTATAGCCCACAAGGATCCTCTGTCCATGGGATTTTCCCAACAAGGATGCTGGAATGGGTTGCCATTTCCTCCTGAAGGGAATCTTCCTGACCCAGGAATCGAACCTGGATCTCCTGAATTGAAGGCAGATTCTTTACTGACAGCCACTGGGGAGGCCACCATATGTATATGCTGTGCTTAGTCTCTCAGTCGTTTGACGCTGAGAACCTGCGGACTGTAGCCCATCAGGCTTCCTTGTCCATGGGGATTCTTCAGGCAAGAATATTGGAGTGGGTTGCCAAGCCTTCTCCAGAATGTTCATCAACACTTGGTTCTTACTCTGATCAGGGCTCACTTCACACTTTCACTCAGTTTCTGAATAAGCACACACACACACACACACACACACACACACACATTGGGTTACAAAAAAACATTTGTTGATTTGATTTACTGAATGATTAACCAGCTGCAAATTGCTCTCATTATGTTAACTTACTTCCAAAATGTTTTCTAGAAAATAAAGTTCATAGAGGGTAACAATTTTCAATATTATTAATGCAGGTGTGATGAGTTCTTCTGTTCAAAGAAAATTAAGCCAATGTATGAAATCAATAATATTCATAATACATTTAAATCTTCCACAATACAGTTTCTCTCATTGTGGTAAACATTTAAAGCTGTTGAAATGATTTTGTCTCTCTTTTCTTTCTCATCTTATGATGCTTTTCTTATTATAATTATCAAGTGTAAATACTAACACCTTCTCATTCAAAATCACTCTGCTGACAACTCTGACTCCGTGGGACATGGCCATGTTTCTGTCCTGGGAAATGTAGGCACCTAGTAAATTTATTTTAAGAATAAAGTAATTACATGCATGTCCTTCTATAGCATTTATTATTCCCTGTCAGAGAGTTCCATTACACTGTAACTTGATTGAGTAAAATATATCAGCTTCTTTTTCATCCCTTGATCTTTTGCTTGCATGTCACTTTGTAATGAAGAATTAGTTTATTATTTTTTTAATTTCAGAGAAAGATTTTCTTTTTTATTGGAGTATAATTGCTTTACAATGTTGTGTTACTTTCTGCTGTACATTGTTTTCCTTTTGGATTTAATTCAGTTCAGTTACTCAGTTGTGTCTGACTCTTTGTGACCCCATGGACTGCAGCATGCCAGGCTTCCCTGTCCATCACTAACTCCCAGAGCTTGCCCAAACCCATATCCATCGAGTCAGTGATGCCATCCAACCATCTTATCCTCTGTTGACCCCTTCTCCTTCTACCTTCAATCTTTCCCAGCGTCAGGGTCTTTTCCAATGAGTTTTGATTGAAGGATGATTGCTTTACTGTGCATTGGTTTCTACCAAACATCAAGATAAATCAGCCATGGGTTTACAGGAGTCAGTGTCTGAGGGATAAAATACATTGCAAAAATGTTCTTTTAGAATAAGCCATCTCCCAGTGTTTTGCATAGTGCCTGATCAGAACCCAAAGTCTTCCCTGAATAAGTAGGTATGAGGGTAAACCAACTTAAAGCATCTTAAATGCTTAAAGCATATTAAGCAACTTAAGGGCATTGGCAAATACTGTTTGAAGAGCCCAAAATATCCCACCATGCAGTATCCATTAGGGAGGAGAGCCCATATTGGGCTTGCCTATTTCTGCACCAGAAAGCAAGCCATTCAGCTACTCCTGAGGGACACCAGCCCTTGCAGCAGGTCTCTGCCAGGTTAACAGGTGGCAGAGTTGACAGAAAAGAGTTCCTAAGCCCAGTAAGAGGAAGGCAGATTCCAGCTACCTTGCTTCTGCTGCTGCAGTTTGTCCTGCTTTTGTTTTTCTAGAGGCAGAATCTAGAGGCAGGTCTTTCTTCAGTTAGCTTTCCTTCTCCTTGCTTTTTCCCTTCGAGTTTAGAGTAACTTAATTTTTCATGAAGCAGACTTTTGCACTCACTTTTTCTTTCTTTGCATCCCTAGCCATTTCAACTTAGCTACTGATTCAGGGAAGACTCTAGGTTCTGATCAGCTACTATCCAAAATACAGGGAGACAGATATCCAAAGGATGGCTCAGCCTCATTCTTAGGGAAGGATGTATGCATTTAGACTGCCCAGAAGGTTGGGATACATTTTCCTTGTCCTCAGCCCTGATATTCAAATTAAAGGCAGGAGGGTCCTCATCTCCCAGGCCTGTGACGGTTTACAGGTATCTGTGCAGCGTCACCCTCCCCTGCAGCATCCCCCAGGCTGGAACCCACATTCCCTGGTCTGCATCCCACATGTGTCCTCTCTCAAGGCGGTAGGGCTCATAGCGATCAGCAAAGTCTTATGAGGCTCTTTCTAAAGACCTGCCTCATCCCAGAAATTAGCAGAGGCCAATCTGCTTCTCATTATCCTGATGGTCAATGATTTATATCTTCTAACTTGGGGGAGGAGAGAGTACTGAAGAAGGTGAACCATTTGGCAGCTTATTAACCCTTCCAGGAGAATGTGCTTCCAGGACTCCTCCCGGAATCAGTTATGTCACCATTCCTGGGCCCTGCACCCCAACGGACTGTGCCCTTTCCTGAGTAACAAATGTATCTAATTTTCTTGAATTCTTCACATTCTGGCTATCAGTATGGATGGAAACAAATTCCTCGCCCCACCCCTTTGCAACCCAAATCATCTTCCTTCAATGAGTCCCCATTATATGAGCTCTGCTTTCTTCCAGTTATCCTAAAAATCCATAGGAGTTTAAGTTAGTCAGTCAAGCAACACATATATGTTGACTATCTGATAAGGAGGGCTTGTCATAAAAAGAACCTGCCATTTAAAAATTCCACCATCTCTACATATTGAAAAATATGTCTATTATGAAATAATGCTTGTTATGTAAATATAAATATAAGGTTGTACAAGACTTTTTGTGTCAGGTGTTTATGTGTGTGTGTATTTGTGGGTGTGTGTGTGAGCTTGTGAGGGAGGCAGCAGGCTGCTTGCTCCAGTATGCATTGTAAGGCAGAGAGGAGGAGATTTTGCATAAGTAACTCAGAATCTTGCAAAAAGGAGGAAATGGAGGGATACATTTGGTTCTTCATTTCAGATTCAAAGTTAGGGAGACAGTTTGGGGTAGATCAAGAAAGAAAAACGAGCTTTTTAGAAAATCAAGTTACTTTGAGGATGTCCAAGTGGTCCCTGCACTGACTTTGGCAAAGCAAAAATGGGATGTTGATGTGGAATGTCAGGTGGGTGGCCTGGAACCTGTTCTGGTGCAGCCGTTTTTGTGCCAATTGGTGTCTTAGAGAAATTGTGAGTGGAGCCTCAAAGTCTGATCAGAGTGGGGTTCTGTGATCTAGCAACATCCAGAAGTCTTACCCATGGGGCTTCAATGGGACCCTTGTTAATCACACTGCTTCAGAACAGATACTTGGCAGCACTATTTGATGAAGGGAGGCCTTACTTACTTGAGATGCCTTGACTTTGGTTGGGTCTGATCCAGGAAAGGAGAAACTAATTCCTCTAAAATAATTGGTGGCCTGGGCAACCGTCTACTCTGACGTGTGCAGCGGTAGCAGGAGCAAAATGCCAGCCTGACTACATCCCCGCAGACACAGAGGTTCTGCCCTTGACTCTTTCTTGTATAGCACATTTCTTTATCAAGGTCACTCATGAAGGAACAGGTGCAGCCTTTTGTAAAGACATCATAACACCTGGTGGCATCCGTACACATTCTGATTCCCACTGTACCATTGTCCAGTCCCAAAATGCATGCTCTTAAGTTCTGACCCCAGCAAAATCAAAGAGATACACGGCAGGATTCATCATTTGGACACGGTAACCACTTGGCCTGCTGCGATTCTCGGAGTCGCAAAGAGACAGACACGACCGAGCGACTGAACTGAACTGAACCGAACCACTTGTGAATTCCTCCACAAACAAGGGAGAAGGATCTGAGAGACTGGATTTTATACTCATTTGAATGTGTGGGAACTTGAGGACTCTTCTCTGGGATATCATTGCCCAGGTTTGTTATTCATATGGTTCATGTGTGCGCAGTCATGTCCAACTCTTTGGGACCCCATGGACTATAGCCTACTAGGCTCCTCTGTCCATGGGACTTTTCAGATAAGATTACTGGAATGTGTTGCCATTTACTTCTCCAAGAAATGCCTTAAAATAAAACAAATTTGTTATTGTACAGGTCAGAAGTCTGGCGTGAGTCTCATCAGGCTGAAATCAAGGTACCTGCAGTGCTGTGCTCCCTTCTGGAGGCTCTAGAGGAGAATCCATTTCCTTACCTTTTCCTGCTTCTGGAGGAAGCACTCCTCAGCTCATGGCTCCTTTCCCCTGTCTTCACAGCCAGCAGTGGAGGATCAAGTCTTTCTGACATTGCATAACTCTGTCCTTGTCTTCTGCCCCCTTTCCCCTTGTGATTACATTGGGCCTTCTCGGTGAAGAATGATGGAGGATAATTTTGCTAATTTAGGGTCAGCTGATTAGTAACCTTAATTATCCTTTGCTATGTAACATAACAAATTCATAGTCCCTACAGCAATCAAACTTGCAAAGGTGGGTAAAACATACGAAGCTTCTGCCTTTTGGGTGCTTACAGGACTGTGGAGTGGAGGTGTCACGTGAAAAACTACTTATGAGCTAGGCTTGTGAATCTGTCCAGAGAGGGGATGCCTGTCATATCCCTAGGCTTACAGGAAGAGAGGAAATCTTCACTCTCCCCAAATTCTTGATGAACAATAGATGCTACCCCTAAAGTTTTTCATTGCAAACTAAAGCAATGATAATGGGCCTCAGTGAATTGGGTTATTTCTGACCAAAGAGCTCCCCTGCCTATGACAGACTGTGCAGCCCATAGACACCAGTGTCATACATCATTAATATCCCCAATTATTCCCATGGCACTGCCCCATGAAGTGGCCAACCACCAGCCCTGCCCATAATTCCAGAATTACTCCCCATTCCTGAGTTACAAAGATTTCATGAATTAGCCCAGAAGCCTATCATTTCCATGTTATTGCTATGGGCAAACGCACTGCTATTGTTGTCTAGCTGAATTATAACAAAATTCTAGAGCGTAACTGTCCACAGGTTAGGCAAAGCCTATCAGTACTTACATTTTTACCTGAAAACTATCTAATTAAGCTTCCTTTAGTCAGATCTGATTAACATTTATGTGGATACACCACTTTTATTAGCTTATGTCCAATAACAAATTAGAGAAGGAAATGGCAACCCACTCCAGTATTCTTGTCTGAGAAATCTGGTGGACAGAGGAGCCTGGCAGTATATAGTCCATGGGGTCGCAAAGAGTCAGACATGACTTAGTGACTAAAAAACAATAATTGAACAGTGTTTTCAGCAAGCAGAATGACAAGTGGAAATAACCTGCACTTTGAAGGACACCAGCTCTGTGATTTCTGCTGAAATCCAGCTCTGTCACTTATTACTAGTTGGGTGACTTTGGATGAGCTGCTTAACCTCACTAAATACCAATATCATGACTGTACAATCAGCTTAATACTATTAGACTCACAGGATAATTAAGATTAAATGACTAAAGTATAAACCATGGGCACCATGGTTGGGACAGAATCGTCACTAAACAAGCTTTTGAAACAGCAGTCTCTGTGTTAATGTTGCCACACCACTATAGGTTTGATGTGTCACCTATTATTGGACATTAGCTTATTTGCAAAATATAAAACATCCTTGTACACATGGCATTTAAATATCTCTCTGTGTGTGTTATACCATTGAATGCACGGAAGCAGAAGCTGGCTCTGAGTGCTTCCATTGAATAGGTGGAGAGGCAAGGAGGTGGTGAAAGAGAAAAAACTTTAGTAAATTTTTAGCTATGGGACATGCTGACCCCTGAGGACCTTGGCCTTGACCCTGAGGAGGCAAAAGCTTTCTTATAGCCAAGGTGCATAGGCATGCCAATTACTGCTAAACATTTTAGAAATAGTCCTTGCTATGAATTATAATCATCAAAAAACCACATTCTTACAAACAGCATGCTCATGCTTAGTAACTTCTGTTGTGTCTGACTCTTTGCAACCCTCTGGACTATAGCCTGCCAGCATCCTCTGTCCATGCAGTTTTCCAGGTAAGAATACTGGAGTGGGTTCCATGCCTTCCTCCAGGGGATCTGCCCAATCCAGGGATCTAACCCATGTCTCCTGAGTTTCCTGCCTTATAGGTGGATTCTTTACTGCTGAACCACCAGGGAAGCCCCCATACAAACAGGATAGTTTACTAAAAAGAAGTTCATGTTTGTCCAACACAGAATTTTAAGTTATCCGAATACAAAGAGAGGAGTGCCCAGGGCAGATTGAAGTATTTTGAGTTTGACCTTCCACCTCTGTCACTGGTGGCTTGAGCGAACTTGAGCAAACCCTGTCCATCGTTGTTTCTAGATCCTGATTTGTGAGATTCTAGAACCACTGGGCCTCTGTTCTTTTTCTGTGCTCAGTTCTTCGGAGCCTTCCAGAATAAGATTTCTAAATTGGCACAGAAGGACTTCTTTGGCATCAAATAGCTCTTATGAAACAGCACACTGATGAGTTAAATGAAACGATTCAGAAAAATACCGATTAAATTTCCCTTTAAATACCCAGGGGTTTAGAAATTAAGCAAAACTGCTTGGCACTATTCAGTCTGGATTTTAACAAACTCAAAATGTTTGAAAAATTGTTCAAGATGTTTTGACAAACACAGAGTGCCCCTCTATGTTCTTCCCTTTCCCCTGACATCATTCTTGATCTGCCAAAGAAAAGGCAGAATCGGAGTGCCTGGGGTGTACAGGTTAGTTAGTTTTCCAGGAAAGCCTTTTTTCACCCATCAAATGGAATAATCCATAGTTCTTGTTTTAATACTCACTAGCTCTTTGTTTTGTTGTAAAGCAATAGAGCTAGTTTGTTTTATTTTAAAAATGAAATAAAACTGAAAAACTATGAATAGTTTAAAGTGATGATCTTAAACACTGAAATCATAGTTTTACAGGAAAAAAAAAAAAAGCTCCCATTATGTGAATTAAATTTGTAACATTGCCTAGCCAGAGCAGTGAGCAGAATAAATGTGAAATGCCGCCCTCATCAGACCTACAGACATTACTACCACCAGCTGACTGGGACCCTGACCTTCCCTTGCCTACTCAAGGAGGGTTGTGATGTTTGTCAGGAAATACAAACACTCCTGAGAGGGCATGCGGTTGAGTAAAGAGTCCTGGATTAGAATTCAGAGGTCTGGGCTTCAGCCCTAAACCACTGCTGCCTAGATGCATCAAGAACAAATCAGGATTCACACAGAAAGCAGCCTTTCTCAGGGACAACTCCTAAAACTTATCTGTGCAGACCTTGAGATAATCTCCAGTTCTGGAACATTCTAAAATGTAGTCAGGTTACAATATTTGTATCTCTACAGAGGAATATAGTTTGAAAACTTGTATTAGCGGATAAATGTAGTTTACTCATTTTCTAGTGTGGATTTTCCCTCGTGGGTCAGATGGTAAAGAATCTGCCTGCAGTGCAGGAGAATGGGTTCAATCCTGGGGTTGGGAAGATCTGCTGGAGAAGGCAATGGCTACCCACTCCAGTATTCTAGCCTGGAGAATTCCATGGACAGAGGGGACTGGCAAGCTGTAGCCCATGAGGTCACAGAGTTGAACACGAATGAGTGACTAACACTTTTTTTTCAGTTTCTAAAGTAATATAATTTTTCCAACAAGCATTATTCTCTGTCTCAAGTGAGGAATATATATCTGGATAGAGAAGGAGGGCTGCAGTTCATGGGATTGAAAAGAGTCAAACAGGGCTGAAGGAACTAAACAAAGCAACAGGGAAGGTGGGAGGGAGGGATGAGGAGACTGAGAGAGATAGTTAAATTTAAAGTGAAAGTGATAGTTGCTGAGTTAGTTAGTTCAGTGTCTCAGTCGTGTCCGACTCTTTGTGACCCCATGAATTGCAGCACGCCAGGTCTCCCTATCCATCACCAACTCCCGGAGTTCACTCAGACTTAATGTCCATCGAGTCAGTGATGCCATCCAGCCATCTCATCCTCTGTTGTTCCCTTCTCCTCCTGCCCAAGCTTAGTCATGTCCAAATCTTTGCAACCCCATGGACTGCAGCCTGGATTTCTCCAGCAAGAATACTGGAGTGGGTAGCTATTCCCTTCTCCAGGGATCAAACCCAATACGGTATGAGCCACCAGGGAAGCCTGTTAGAATTAAAGGTATATCTAAATCTCTAACTATGTCTCTGTATGCTTACTATAGTCATTTTCATCAATATTACTCAGCCCACCCATCCATTCTGATTTTCTCAACATCTTGCAGTTTATCAAGTGTATTCATTATCTCCTCTTCTTGAAGTGGATCAATTATTTATGTCCCCAAATAATGCTCAAGGAAGCTGAAACTTCTCAAGGTGAATTCCTCAATGAGACAAAAGTGATAAGTGACAAAGCTGGGGCTGAGTCCAAGTCTACTGGTCCCAAAATATTTTCCTTGTAACATGAGTTGGGCTCATCCAACCACCATTCTATTCTCTGCAGAAGGATTAAAAAAAAAAAATCATAGCTTTGGAGCCATGGAGTAGCAGCAAGCCAGTAGGTTCTTTCTTGCGGTTTTGATGACCCAGAGCCATTTGGATAATTACCAGGCTGAGACTGGTGAGACCCAGCCATTTTTTGGCAACTCAGTAAAATGTTACAGGAGAAAGAGTTTCCATTGTCTACTCCCAATTCCCTGATCATGTTAGCAGCTAAGCTGGGCTGGTTTGGGTTTTCTCATGGCAATCAGAGTCGATTTCAAGATTTAAAACTAAGTTCATGCTAGAGAACAAGTAGCCACACCTTTTCTCTTGTTTTATATGTTCTGTAAACTCTTTCTGTAACAGTGGATCAAGAAGCTGTAAGGCACCCAAATGATATTATCACAGAGAAATGTTTGGTGTTTTACAACTATAGGGATTGATGATGAAGCCAGAGACATGAACAGGTAATAATAATTAAAAACAATCACTTTATAGCCCAGACATTGATCATACTTTAAAATCTCCTTTTATATTTATTTTATTTAAATAAAATTTATTTTATTTATATAAAATCCTTTTATATTTATTATATCACTTGAACATCAAAACAGATTTGTGAGGTAAGAAAGGTAGAAAGTTTGTTCCCACTTTACAGATGAGCAAAGTGAGAATGATGCAGTCTTGGCCAGTGGTCTCATCTGTCATAGCTCCTTCACCACCAATCACTGGCTTTCCTTTCACCCACGGTGTTAGTTGCTCAGTTGCATCTAACTGTTTGCGACCCCATGGACTGTAGCCCTCCAGGCTCCTCTGTCCACAGAATTCTCCAGGCCATAAAACTGGAGTGGGTTCCCATTCCCTTCTCTGGGAGGGGCAGAAGGGGCATCTTCCCAACCCAGGAATTGAACCCAGGTCTCCTGCATTGCCAGTAGATTCTTTACTGTCTGAGCCACCAGAGAAGACTTCATCCAAGTATGCATCAAATCCATCCATTTCTCTGCATGCCCTTCACCACAGATCAAGTCAAACCAGCATGCACCCTTGTCAGCTCTTTACAGCAATGCCCTCACTGGTCTCTCTCTCTAGGCTCTTCCTGCTGACCTTCACATCTGACCTAGAGTCCTCAGAGCGTGGCCCTGACATCAGTGTAAGTCCAGACCCTCAGACTTGCCCTGACTTTCCATTGCCTGTGCTCCCAGATCACCCTCCTGGCCAAGTTTCTTTCCTCTGCTTCCTGTGCTCCAACCACACTTCACTGCTTTCAGTTCTCTGATTCCCATGCTCTCTCTTGCCTTAAGGTCTTCCCATGGGCCGTTCCCTCTGATGGAATGCCTTTCCAGTTCTTTCCCCTGTTTGCTCCCATTTCCTTCTGCCATAACTATTCATTATCTTGTCGGATTTTAATTATGTTACTTTCTTTAAGATTTCCCTCCAACAAGACTGAACTCTACAGTCCAAGCTTCATTCAGTGTCAGACATGCATATCATAAGGGCTCAATAGCGTATTTTTTCAGGGAAGAAGAGAACGGATTAAGTCTCAGGAAAGGCCTCAAGTCCTGATCTTTATATCATCAGTTTAAGTTGTGCCCCAACAGACATCTATTTATGGTGAATAGTCGTGAATATCACTTCTCTGTTTAAAACTGTCAGGTCACCTGATGGTACAGAAATGAAATCAAACTTTCCTTCTTTCTTCCCAGACAGAGCAGCTGCCCGAATCCTGAGTCCTTTCTCTGCCTCACTGAAATTGGCCTATATTCTGGAAAAGCACTGGGTAGCCCCCTTGTCTCATTTTCTTGAGCCAAGAACCAGTATAAAGGAGCCAGCTAAGTGGCCATTCCTCAAAGCAAAATTTCTCTATGCAAAGCGGTCCCTGAATCTTAAGAACATTCAGAGTCCCAAGATTCCTGAACCATGGATGTTTCCTGACTGACCATCACCACAAAATGTGGGAGTCTGGCATGTCTGGAGGGGTTTATTAGTTGCAGCAGCATCGAGGCATTAAGCCATGGACATTCTGGAGAGCCAGATGGCCGAGCTGGGGAGACCCCAGCTCCAAGGCTATTGCACAGACAGGAGAGTAGACACTTTGCTGGCAGAAGAGCCATAGGCTCTGACTCAAAGCTGTCCATCTAGGATCATCTAAGCCCCCAGCCAAAGCAGCCACATAGCAAATCCAGCTAGAAACCTCTCAGCGTAGTCTGGGGCTTCTCACCTTCAACTCTGTGGTTATTTGGGACCAGACGATGATCTTATGGGGAGCTTCCCTGTGCATTGTGGGATCTTTAACAACACCTTTGGCCTCTACTCACAAGATATTAGTAAAAACTCTACCCTCCACCCCCAGCTTCAGTCTCCAGGCCTAACGACCAAGAGTGTCTCCAAACATTGCCAAATCCTCTTGGGAGAAACAAGGCAGCCAAAATAAGCCAACATAAAGGGAATGAAAAATCTCTTCTGATTGAGGTTCTGACCCTGGGCAGCACTTCATATGGATTGAAGCCACTGGTTTAATAGCACTTAGCACCTTGGGCAGTTATATAATGCTTCCAATCAAATTTTCCTCACCAGCTAAAACAATTCAATGTAAAAACAAACACTATAAAATGTTTTTAGCCTTATGTGAAGATTAATGGAAATGATAATGTTTACAGTATCTAGTTTAGTGCTAGCGCTAGGGGGAGAAGGAAATGGCAACCCACTCCAGTGTTCTTGCCTGGAGAATCCCAGGGATGGAGGAGCCTGGTGGGCTGCCGTCTATGGGGTCATACAGAGTTGGACACGACTGAAACAACTTAGCAGCAGCAGCAGCTGGTGCTAGATAGGCACTCAAAATATGGCTGAGTGAACACCTTCTTGCCCATGAAAGAAAATGCAAAAACTGAGAATCCTCTGATCTTGCTCCTGGGAACCAGCTGCCCCCTAACCAGGCACACAGTGACAGAAACTCCAGTGAGGGCAGGAGCATGAGAACATTTCATTAAAGTAAAAAAAAAAAAAAAAAAAAAAAAAGTTGCAAATGTCATTTATTTTGGAACACAATCAGATTTCTTCTGGGGCTTCCAGAAAAATCCTCTCCACCTGGTCTCCAGAAAAGATCATTTTCTTGTGTCTGGTTTATGTAGGCAAGTGCTGCTTTGAATGGTATGGAATCTGTCCCAGAAAGAGGCCAAGGTTGGTCCTCACCTGAGAAAGGCAGCAGCTTACACCACACACAGAAAAGGGGAGGGGAGGGGTCTCAGAGGGAGAGAAAGGGAGATAGGAGTCAGTCCCACTACTCACAGGGTGACCTTTGGAACTTAGCCATCCCGAGCTTCACTTACTTCATTACAGAGATTCCATTAAGGAGCATATGGAATAATGTAGGCAAATCACTAGGCATAGTGCTGGCAAGTAGGAACCACATGCTAAATGTACACATTGACAGTATCAACTACAAGTGCATTAGCTTTTACTATGATTGTTCCTATTAGCATTATCGCTCTCATCATTATTGGCCAGAGTAGCCGAAAAAGCTTTACCTTTACTGACTTCAGATCTGCCACCATCTGGAGAGGGCACAGCCACTAGTCTATCTCCTGAGTTCAGAAGGCTGGGAAGCAGGCGGCCATTGGATCCCAGTTCTCTCTGAAAAGCATTTGAGATCCATTTTGGGTGAAAATCTGTGCAGTCTCTGGTCCCAGGACATCAAAGTGGCTTTATCTCTCTTGGCAGGTTAGGCTACTAAGAATACTGAACATTTTTCTGTCACACCCATTGCCAAGGGTGCAATTTGGGAAAACAAATAGGGATTTACAGATAGTAACTTTCCTCTTCTTCTATTGATAGCCTGAGATAATTCATGGCTACGTTTGGACAAATGCAAAAATGTGCATTTAGTTTGAATTTGGATTCATTCCTCATGAATATTAGTCATCTCAGTCTAAAATGCAAGCACTTCTCTGTTTCAACAGATGGGAGGATGTACTGTGAAATCATACTGCAGAACAGGGGGAAAAAAGGTTGAAATTAAATTTAAGAAGAAGTCTTGGCACAGTGGGACAAAGTGTGCATCGCCATATATTTCCCTATAAAATGAGGCATGTGCTTTTAGGTGTGGCTTAATTCTTGCAAGAGAGATGAGATGGGAATATTTATAAACTAAGTTGCTTAATGATTTAATTCACCATAGGAATGTTTTTTGCCTATAATTCTTCATGCAGAATTTCCTTTTACTGAATGCCTAAATCAGATACTGACTCGGGAAATGTCATATTCCATTGTCAATGATGAAAATATGATTCTGGGGACATGCTGCCCTCTGTGCCCTCTTCTGCCTGTTGACACTCTGCAGCTCCCTGAGGCCACTGCTGGTGGCTCCCACAGCATGGCAGAAGAGATCAGTGTTGGACAAGCTGATGACCTGGGGAAGGGTGAAAAATAACTGGGAGAGAAATAGGAAAATGAAATTTAAAAATTAAAGGGAAGAAAAGAATTGGAGCAGGAGAACTTCAAATTAATGCCTTTTTACTAAATCTCGCTAATTAATGAAACGCGGTAGAAAAATGCAGTTGTTGATTCCTTGGACTTGTTGAGTACCAACAATATCACAGACATCAGGACTGGGAGCAGGCAAAATTAACTCTTATGATAATGAAGCCAGAATCCATCTAACATTGAATAGATAAACAGAGAACTCTAGTTTCCAAATTTTTTTTTTCTGAAAATTTCCATTACATGATGTGTCAGTGTGACAATAGCGCAATAATTCTTATCCTATAAGAATAAATGAAAGGCCATAGAAGATCTTGAAGTTCCTTTCATAGCAAAAAAGAATGGCATGTACTTTTCAGTTTAACTTTTTATTAGCGGTGTAATTCCCTAAAACACAAGTAAATCCTATGTGTATGTGTGCTAAGAAGTTTCAGTCATGTCCGACTTTGTGTGACCCCATAGATTGTGGCCCACCAGGTTCTCTGTTCATGGTATCCTCCAGAGAAGAATACTAGAGTGGGTTGTCATGCCCTTTTCAAATCCTTTGTACTCTAGCTAATCAATCTTTTAACTTGTTACTGATTAACTAGAGATTCTCATTGACTTCTCAATAAGCAATACAATTTCTCAGAAGTAGTTCTGGATAGCTTGAGTCACACAGAAAATCTTTCTAGAATAATAAAAATGCAGAAATTCAGTTTTTTTAAGAGATTCAAGAATCAGTTTGTCTGAACAAACCTCCATTTATGGATAAGAAAATGAAGGAAGAGAAAGAATTAACTGAAGAACCGTTTCACCACAAATATGTTTTTAAAAAGTAGGTCAGACACAGTTAATTTTTGTTGTCATTTATGAATCTGATTTAGTTGCAGACACCTACATCCATATAATATCTCCTAATCCTTACATGGATACTATGAGGAAGATAGAATATTTTGTATTTAACATATGAGGAAATAGAAGCTCAGAGAAGGTAAAAATCTCATCCTACATCATGTAGTTAATCTCCTGACATCGAGGTAAAAATTTCCCTAGATGTGATTGTACTGAGTAAGACAGAAGAATTAATACTATTTCAATCCTCAAAGTTTCTTGGACATTTAATAAAATATCTTGTATAAAATTATTTTGTCATTTGCCTTTTTATGCCATAGAATTCAAGAAGACATTTCCATTTATGTGAAATTTTAAAAGAGAAATTTAAATATAAGTTTGTATTTATTCATCAAGTTCCCAAATCTTTATTAAGTGATTGGCTAGATTATGTAAATTCCCCAATTACTCTTAGAAGAAAGGTTTTTTTTTTTTAACTGTTAAAAGTAAATTTTAGATAGAAAATGTTAAAAAAAAATGTCAGAGAAAATAGGACTGAAAACAGGGTCTCTTTTATAGCCTTTTAAAGGGGAAACTCAGAGCTATATAGGCAAACTGGGCTTTAACTGAGTGAGTAATTAGGGTCAATAACAGGATCTTAACAGTGTAGATGCCTGTGTGGGGTAAAGCAGAAGTACCTAGATGACTTGGCCTCCACTGCAAGGCAACTATCTCAAAATTACTGAAGGTGAGTTTTTAAATATAGGTTGCTGCCCACCAACCTCTGAGAATTTTAATTTAGTACGTTTGGAGGGGCTCAGAAATCTTTATCTTGTTTAACACTCCCTCCAGTGACTCTCTGGTCCTGCCATGTCGAACCATCAGTCATGGAAACAATGTTTGATTTGTACAAGATAGTCTGTCCAACTCTGTACTTTGTTATCTCATTAGAAACTTGAGCAAATCAAGTAACACTTCAGAGCTTCACATTCCATCCCACAGATTGAGGGGAAATAGAACCTCAGAGAGGCCTTGGCCACCACACGGGATCCTGATTCCTTTGAGATTACGTGCAATAAGGTGTCAAACACTAAAGCTGTTTACATAGTCCGTAACTTGACCCCAGAACAACTCTGTAGGTAAGAGACAGATTTTGAGTGTCTTCTCTATACCACACACTGTCCTCAGTACTTTACCTTCTCAGCCATCGGTTTTTATGATTGTTTGAACCAGTCAGGTACAGAATTCTCTCCCTGTTGTGTCTGTTAGTCTTCCACGGGCCCTATCACAACCTGTTAGCTCTATTTTACCTTCCTTTAACTCCTAAATTCTGAATCTAGTTCTTATGCTCCTTGGTGGTTATACCCACATTTCCCTGCCTTCCCTCAGTATCCTACAAGAATGATCATCCCCCTCTCCTTTAAGGGATTCCTAGAATCTCCTTCCAGACACAGGCACTGGGATTCTGGCTTCTTGGAACAGATCATCAGATAACAATCATTCTTCAAGTTAAATGTTGTATGAAAAAAAAATATAGCCCTGAATGCTGAAAATGTTCTACCAAATCATTCCAACTCCCAGGTTTCCAAGGAAATGAAGGCTTAGAGGAGAAAGGACAAGACAGAGACTTCCCTCTTTTTCACTTTGCCAGACATCTTGTTCTACTTCAGAAGTAGAATGGTTATACTATGCACTGGAGAAGAAGTGAAGTGAAGTGAAATCACTCAGTCATGTCCCACTCTTTGTGACTCCATGGACTATAGCCTACCATGCTTCTCTGTCCATGGGATTATCTAGGCAAGAGTACTGGAGTGGGGTGCCATTGCCTTCTCCATGCATTGGAGAACCTGTCCCCATTCTGAGGAGTGTTTTAAATTAATTAATTTATTTCAATTGGAAGATAATTACTTTACAATATTGAGATGGCTTTTGCCATTCAGCAGCATGAATTGGCCATAGATACGCATGTGTACCCCCATCCTGAACCCCCCTCTCACCTCCCTGCCTTCCCTATCCTTCTTTGTTGTCCCAGAGCACTGGCTCCAGGTGATCTGCTTCCCTGATTGTTCAGATCAACACTTGCACACCCCTAGTCTATAGGGCTCTGCTCCTGAAGGGAAAACTTCTTTTTTCCTGGTTAACAGGTACACCACAAATCACAGAGTTCTCTGAGGATAATTTTTCTGTGCTTACATTGTGTTCTACCTAGTTCTTTCCACAAGTACCTTCTGGCTAGTCTACTCAAAGCAGAGCATGCTACAAGCACAGAAAGCTGAAGAAACACCATATGGCTAACAGGAATCATTTTATTTCCCCTGTATCCATTTGCACACTGACTGTGTTATTATTTCATTATGCCTGTCACTCACATGTGGCTACAAGTTAACTGACAAGGCCTAAGACAGAGCCTGCGATAAAAGTCTTGCTCTATTAATAAATGAATGGATGGATGGATGAATTCTTTGATGTTTCTATACCAATGATAAAATTATAAGAGGAGTTGAATTTGGAAAGCACACTGGAAAATTCTGTCAATATGACACATGCTTGAGTAGAAAAATCTCATAATTTCCAAATGTAGTCCATCAGTTAACCAACCAAACAAAACATAATTTTGGTCTCTCATGTGTCCTAGGTTCTCTATTCCATGTTAAAGAGAGGTAAAGTTGAGCAGATAAAGGACTTAACAGGGCATATACATCACTGGCTATGAGACTGGATTGCACCTACAAGCCATTAAACTCAGAAGCTGTGCACTAGGTCCCAGAGGACAGTCAATGGGGGGTGGTGGTGGGAGAGACTTGCATTTAGGCTAATGTGAGTAGAGACCCATGCTAGCTAGAGAGGCTAGGGAAGGCTTTACTCTTAGAAAACAAAATATGTATACAAAGACTTGGTAATAGGAATATGCTTGGTGTATCCCTGGATAAGATATGTCCTGCCTATATAATAAGTTCTGGTGGAGAAAAATAAAATTGAGAGATACTACATGACTGAGGTTGGGTTGTGAAAGGTAGGTTTTTTCCTGTTTGTTTCCTGGTTTTTGTTTGTTTGTTTGTTTTTGTTCTTGTTGCTTGTTTTTAAATGCACAGCTGAAATCTTGACTTTTGGAGCTCAAAGATTAGATTCTCTCTCTTAAGAAGGAGATGGCCTCATTGGCTCATTGTAATGGAAAAAAAAATTAAGTTAGCCATATGCAATTTCCCTGTGTTTAAAAGGCCTCCATGTTTCTTTCAACTCCTTAAGTTTTCAAAGGGAGGGGAAGAAGCATATTTAGCTGCTTAATATTTCTGTATATCTTAAAGGACCCTTCATATTTATCATCAGAGACACACCAAAGCACATTACAAGTAATGTAAGCCAGCTGGTGTTTTGCAGGCCAAAGTCAGTTGATGGTTTAATAGTAAAAACCATCTTTTTGTTAACATTTTTCTGGAGCACATCACCAAGGAATGCATGGCCCCTTTCTACATTTTTCAGAAAAAGAACTATCTTATTAGCTCTTTTCTTAGATTTCTGAATACTTTTAGTAGAAGAAAGATTGGTCTGGTTTCTTTTGAGAACTCTTTCAGAGCTGTCTAAGCCATCTTCTGAACATCACAGAAATTCTTTGTAATGTGAATTGATATATTCTCCAAATGTACTCACCTAGATCACAGCTAATACACTTGTGTAAGGGTAGCACAACCTTTTTGTCTAGGACATAAACTAATCTGTGCCCACTGTGCTGGTCCAAGCACCAGTGACTGAAAAAGTAACTCAGAATAACTTTTCACTGTTTCCTTCCATCTCAAAACCATGATATAGTCACAATTCATGGGTCTCTACAAAGAATTTCAGAATGGTCATTGAATTTAAAAATAAAGGCCTAAATGGTAAATGTTCTGTGCATCCAGCCAGTTACCAATTCCCTGAATACTCTTTGATCTTTCCTAGTCCATATATTTATATATAATGCACTGAACATAGCCCCTTCATGGATGTGAGAGTTGGACCACAAAGAAGGCTGAGGGCTAAAGAATTGCTGCTTTTGCATTGTGGTGCTGGTGAAGACTCTTGAGACTTCCGTGGACTGCAAGGAAATCAAAGCAGTCAGTCCTAAAGGAAATCATCCCTGAATAGTCATTGGAACAAAGGATTCTGAAGTGAAGCTCCAGTACTTTGACCACCTGATGTGTAGAGCTGACTCACTGGAAAAGACCCTGATGCTGGGAAAGATTGAAGGCAAAAGGAAAAGGGGACATCAGAGGTTTAGATGGTTGGATGGCATCACTGACTCAATGTACTTGAATTTCAGCAAGCTCCAGGAGATAGTGAAGCACAGAAAAGCCTGGCACGCTGTAGTCCATGTAGTTGCAAACATCAGGATAAGACTTAGAGCAGCTAAACAACAGCAACTTTACATAACTTAAGTCCTATCCCAAAGCCAACTCTTCCACAGAGTCTATTCTATGCTGCTCACCTTTTCCCTACACCCTATTCCAGGAGAATTTATAGGGAATTAACATCCTCTGGATCATAGAAAAAGCAAGAGAGTTCCAGAGAAACATCTATTTCTACTTTATTGACTATGCAAAGCCTTTGACTTGTGAATCACAGTAAACTGGAAAATTCTGAAAGAGATGGAATACCAGATCACCTGACCTGCCTCTTGAGAAACCTATATGCAAGTCAGGAAGCAACAGTTAGAACTGGACATGGAACAGGCTGGTTCCAAATAGGAAAAGGAGTGCATTAAGTCTGTATACTATCACCCTACTTATTTAGCTTATATGCAGAGCACATCATGAGAAATGCTGGGCTGGAGGAAGCACAAGCTGGAATCAAGATTGCTTGGACAAATGTCAATAACCTCAGATATACAGATGACACCACCTTTAGGGCAGAAAGTGAAGAGGAACTAAACAGGCTTTTGATGAAAGTGAAAGAGGAGAGTGAAAAAGTTGGCTTGAAGTTCAACATTCAGAAAACAAAGACCATGGCATCTGGCCGCATCACTGCATGGGAAATAGATGGGGAAACAGTGCCAGACTTTATTTGGGGGGGCTTCAAAATCACTGCAGATGGTGACTGCAGCCATGAAATTAAAAGACACTTACTCCTTGGAAGGAAAGTTATGACCAACCTAGACAGCATATTCAAAAGCAGAGACATTACTTTGCCAACAAAGGTCCATCTAGTCAAGGCTATGGCTTTTCCTTTGGTTATGTATGGATGTGAGAGTTGGACTGTGAAGAAAGCTGAGCACCAAAGAATTGATGCTTTTGAACTGTGGTGTTGGAAAAGACTCTTGAGAGTCCTTTGGACTGCAAGGAGATCCAACCAGTCCATCCTAAAGGAGATCAGTCCTGGATATTCTTTGGAAGGAATGATGCTAAAGCTGAAACTCCAATACTTTGGCCACCTCATACAAAGAGTTGACTCATTGGAAAAGAGTCTGATGCTGGGAGGGATTGGGGGTAGGAGGAAAAGG
>SJYC01062522.1:0-10418 GCA_006408675.1 Madoqua kirkii
ACATAATTTTGGTCTCTCATGTGTCCTAGGTTCTCTATTCCATGTTAAAGAGAGGTAAAGTTGAGCAGATAAAGGACTTAACAGGGCATATACATCACTGGCTATGAGACTGGATTGCACCTACAAGCCATTAAACTCAGAAGCTGTGCACTAGGTCCCAGAGGACAGTCAATGGGGGGTGGTGGTGGGAGAGACTTGCATTTAGGCTAATGTGAGTAGAGACCCATGCTAGCTAGAGAGGCTAGGGAAGGCTTTACTCTTAGAAAACAAAATATGTATACAAAGACTTGGTAATAGGAATATGCTTGGTGTATCCCTGGATAAGATATGTCCTGCCTATATAATAAGTTCTGGTGGAGAAAAATAAAATTGAGAGATACTACATGACTGAGGTTGGGTTGTGAAAGGTAGGTTTTTTCCTGTTTGTTTCCTGGTTTTTGTTTGTTTGTTTGTTTTTGTTCTTGTTGCTTGTTTTTAAATGCACAGCTGAAATCTTGACTTTTGGAGCTCAAAGATTATGATTCTCTCTCTTAAGAAGGAGATGGCCTCATTGGCTCATTGTAATGGAAAAAAAAATTAAGTTAGCCATATGCAATTTCCCTGTGTTTAAAAGGCCTCCATGTTTCTTTCAACTCCTTAAGTTTTCAAAGGGAGGGGAAGAAGCATATTTAGCTGCTTAATATTTCTGTATATCTTAAAGGACCCTTCATATTTATCATCAGAGACACACCAAAGCACATTACAAGTAATGTAAGCCAGCTGGTGTTTTGCAGGCCAAAGTCAGTTGATGGTTTAATAGTAAAAACCATCTTTTTGTTAACATTTTTCTGGAGCACATCACCAAGGAATGCATGGCCCCTTTCTACATTTTTCAGAAAAAGAACTATCTTATTAGCTCTTTTCTTAGATTTCTGAATACTTTTAGTAGAAGAAAGATTGGTCTGGTTTCTTTTGAGAACTCTTTCAGAGCTGTCTAAGCCATCTTCTGAACATCACAGAAATTCTTTGTAATGTGAATTGATATATTCTCCAAATGTACTCACCTAGATCACAGCTAATACACTTGTGTAAGGGTAGCACAACCTTTTTGTCTAGGACATAAACTAATCTGTGCCCACTGTGCTGGTCCAAGCACCAGTGACTGAAAAAGTAACTCAGAATAACTTTTCACTGTTTCCTTCCATCTCAAAACCATGATATAGTCACAATTCATGGGTCTCTACAAAGAATTTCAGAATGGTCATTGAATTTAAAAATAAAGGCCTAAATGGTAAATGTTCTGTGCATCCAGCCAGTTACCAATTCCCTGAATACTCTTTGATCTTTCCTAGTCCATATATTTATATATAATGCACTGAACATAGCCCCTTCATGGGTGTGAGAGTTGGACCACAAAGAAGGCTGAGGGCTAAAGAATTGCTGCTTTTGCATTGTGGTGCTGGTGAAGACTCTTGAGACTTCCGTGGACTGCAAGGAAATCAAAGCAGTCAGTCCTAAAGGAAATCATCCCTGAATAGTCATTGGAACAAAGGATTCTGAAGCTGAAGCTCCAGTACTTTGACCACCTGATGTGTAGAGCTGACTCACTGGAAAAGACCCTGATGCTGGGAAAGATTGAAGGCAAAAGGAAAAGGGGACATCAGAGGTTTAGATGGTTGGATGGCATCACTGACTCAATGTACTTGAATTTCAGCAAGCTCCAGGAGATAGTGAAGCACAGAAAAGCCTGGCACGCTGTAGTCCATGTAGTTGCAAACATCAGGATAAGACTTAGAGCAGCTAAACAACAGCAACTTTACATAACTTAAGTCCTATCCCAAAGCCAACTCTTCCACAGAGTCTATTCTATGCTGCTTCACCTTTCCCCTACACCCTATTCCAGGAGAATTTATAGGGAATTAACATCCTCTGGATCATAGAAAAAGCAAGAGAGTTCCAGAGAAACATCTATTTCTGCTTTATTGACTATGCAAAGCCTTTGACTTGTGAATCACAGTAAACTGGAAAATTCTGAAAGAGATGGAATACCAGATCACCTGACCTGCCTCTTGAGAAACCTATATGCAAGTCAGGAAGCAACAGTTAGAACTGGACATGGAACAGGCTGGTTCCAAATAGGAAAAGGAGTGCATTAAGTCTGTATACTATCACCCTACTTATTTAGCTTATATGCAGAGCACATCATGAGAAATGCTGGGCTGGAGGAAGCACAAGCTGGAATCAAGATTGCTTGGACAAATGTCAATAACCTCAGATATACAGATGACACCACCTTTAGGGCAGAAAGTGAAGAGGAACTAAACAGGCTTTTGATGAAAGTGAAAGAGGAGAGTGAAAAAGTTGGCTTGAAGTTCAACATTCAGAAAACAAAGACCATGGCATCTGGCCGCATCACTGCATGGGAAATAGATGGGGAAACAGTGCCAGACTTTATTTGGGGGGGCTTCAAAATCACTGCAGATGGTGACTGCAGCCATGAAATTAAAAGACACTTACTCCTTGGAAGGAAAGTTATGACCAACCTAGACAGCATATTCAAAAGCAGAGACATTACTTTGCCAACAAAGGTCCATCTAGTCAAGGCTATGGCTTTTCCTTTGGTTATGTATGGATGTGAGAGTTGGACTGTGAAGAAAGCTGAGCACCAAAGAATTGATGCTTTTGAACTGTGGTGTTGGAAAAGACTCTTGAGAGTCCTTTGGACTGCAAGGAGATCCAACCAGTCCATCCTAAAGGAGATCAGTCCTGGATATTCTTTGGAAGGAATGATGCTAAAGCTGAAAACTCTAATACTTTGGCCACCTCATACAAAGAGTTGACTCATTGGAAAAGAGTCTGATGCTGGGAGGGATTGGGGGTAGGAGGAAAAGGTAACGACCAAGGATGAGATGGCTGGATGGCATCACCAATTCGATGGACGTGAGTTTGAGTGAACTCCGGGAGTTGGTGATGGACAGGGAGGCCTGGCATGCTGCAATTCACGGGGTTGCTAAGAGTCAGACACGACTGAGTGACTGAACTGAACTAAATACATATTTTTAGAATATCATATTATGAAACTGTGAGCTGTTGAAAAGCAAGTATTATGCCTAATTAATTGCTCCATGATTATAATCCAGTCTTATAGGCATCATAGTATCTAGAGCATAGTTTTGAAACAACATAATGTCTACCCTGGGTACATTATGGGAAGTTACTACATGCTTCAATAAGGAATGATGAGTAAAGAAAAACTCTAGGCAGAATATTCATTATATACAAAGATCTGTCTTTGGAGGAATATATTATACAAAAGAAAAATATTAGTATCATGGATAAAGCAGTTCAGTTGAATGCATGTGAAAGTTTCCCACCAGAGTTCTGCTGAATGTAATCCTTTGACTGAAAATCTTGGATCTAAGTCTCACCTCCAGAAGAACTTTGGTGGGAAACTTTCACATGCACTAAACTCAATTATCTAATTTTGTCTTCTCAACAGGCCTGAGGAAGTGGTTACGATTCACATGGTACAGTTCTGTAAACTGAAACGCAAAGTAGTTAAAATCGCTGACTTGGGACTCTATCAGAACTCATGAATTTAAATACTGTACTTTTTCTTACAAGAGTTAATCTGTAAGGACGAGGGCAAATTATGTCATAGAAACTGTGAAAAACAAAACTCCAAGCCATTACCTACCCCACTCTCCTGTCTGTGGTACAAGAGAAAGGCTTTGATCATAGAGGACCATAGTATTAATGTGATACAGTCTTAATCTCTAAGTATTTATGTCCCTTAGCTTTTCCTTTGAATCGGGGATCCTAAATCTCAGAATCATCAAATCCCAGGGGCCCTGGAATTATTCCTCTTGCTCCTAGTTCCTAGGCATGGCTTTGAGCAGAGAAGATGGTATACAAAATTTCACTGGCCAAGGGAAAAATATGAGTCACTGTCAAGTGATGAGTTCCATTGGTGCACTGGGGACAGACATGGCTTCTGCCAACATCCATGATGGCTCTTTGTGCCCCGCCTCCCCTGCCCCCGCCAAAAAATAGAAACCCTTGAAAAAAGCCAGAAGCATCTCTCAGAAACACAAGAAGTCTGCTTAGTGTTTAGTTACATACATAACGATTATACAGTGAGCTTCTGCTGGTTTTGCCCCTGTACTGAATTTTCACCAAGTCTCCCCTCTTTATGCCTCCTGACTCATTCAGCAGTCAATCATGCTCTTCATGAGTTTTTTCTTGGGATCTCTTTCTATTCTAGTGAAATAAAGCACCACAAGCACAAAATTCATATTTTGGCAAGTAGTGTCACTTGCTATCCTGTGTCTTCCCACAGATTTCATTTTATTGAACTAATATCTTCCTGCTGAATTGGGACTGTGCAGACCCACCAAAGGCAAAACCTCAGGCAGAAGGGATGACTTTGCTAGCTTCTTTGCTATTCCAAGTGACATTTCCTCAGATGTTTGCTGCCCTGCTGTGCAAACATAGTTACGCATGAAATAAAGTAAAAACAAAAAAAATTAAACAGCAGTTAGTGGTTGGATGTTATTTCCAGTTTGGAACCACTGACGAGGCTGCTATAGAAAACTCTTCCCTCTGTTATTACAAAATAACAGTTTGTGGATGGTGAAAAGAAAACACAACTGAATTTTCTTTTAACTTCAAATACAGAAGCTAGTGCATCTATCATTACCACCACATTACAATACATTATGGGAGAAGGCCATCGTAACTTTAGAGGGGTTATTTCCATTTCCATCCACGTCTCTCATCCTCTCAAAATTGTTATAAAGGGACCAGCCTGATGCCAAATGCTCTGCTAAAGAAAACACACCAAGTTGAAGTGAGTTAGTTAGAGAGAACGAAACAGAACCAAAAGTTCAATGCATGGGACCCAACACTGAAGCCGGTTTTTTCACAATGCACCCTGATATAGCAGCATCAGACACATCCCTGTTCTCTTTCTTGCTTGCCTTTATGTCAAATTCAGTTTTCCAAACAGGCTATTCTTTGTCCAAAGACCACAAGTGAAGTCCTTGTCAATAGCCTTGGAGTCTAGAATTGTTCCATGTCCTTCCTTCATAGCATTTGGTCATTACCCCCTTTCTTTCTGATGATGATAAAAACAAGAGCAATAAGTTTAGCACATGCCATGCAATATTCCTATTTAAACCACATAAAAATCCTATGAGGTGGTAATTAGAGACTTGCTTTGTATTTAATTATGAGTTTAATTGAGGTATCTTCACACAGAAACTTCTTGATAGAAGGGTCTGAACTTATTTAATCACTATATTCTTCAGCCCCAGGCCCTTGTCAGTCCCAAGCCAAAGCATGTGAAACAACTGTCCACAGGAGAGCAAACATATTCCAGAATACTTGGACATATGATGACCATGTCTATTCTAAACAACTAATAAATATTATACCAGAACAACATGTATGCCTAAGCAAGAGGGCCCAGTACATCAAAATGCTGCTCAAGCTCATCTTCTGACTTGGCCTAGCATCTTCAATGAAAAGGTAAGTAAAACTAACATTTTCAAAGGAGTATATCTTCATTTGTTGTTGTTGTTGCTTAGTTCCTAAGCTGTGTCCAACTCTTTTGTGACCCTATAGACAGTAGCCCATCAGGCACCTCTGCTGCTGCTGCTGCTAAGTTGCTTCAGTCGTGTCTGACTCTGTGCAACCCCATAGATGGCAGGCCACTAGGCTTCCCCGTCCCTGGGATTCTCCAGGCAAGAACACTGGAGTGGGTTGCCATTTCCTTCTCCAAGGTATGAAAGTGAAAAGTGAAAGTGAAGTCTCTCAGTCGTGTCCGACTCTTAGTGACCCCATGGACTGCAGCCTACCAGGCTTCTCCATCCATGGGATTTTCCAGGCAAGAGTACTGGAGTGGAGTGCCATTGCCTTCTCCAGGAGATCTTCCTGATCCAGGGATCAAACCCAAGTCTCCTGCCAATATAGATTATTTACCACTTAGCCACCAGGGAAGCATATATCTTCATAATTTGTACTTAACTTACAAATGTGATTCTTGGGTAAAAGATACCAATTGAATGAATAATTGCACTGAGAGGGGAACATGGTTTAAAGAGCTCTTTCATGTAACATTTTCTCTATTTAATGTTTCTTAACAGCTGGAAGCAGAGAAGGCAATGGCACCCCACTCCAGTACTCTTGCCTGGAAACTCCCATGGACGGAGGGATCTGGTAGGCTGCAGTCTGTGGAGTCGCTAAGAGTCAGACACGACTGAGTGACTTCACTTTCATTTTTCACTTTCATGCATTAGAGAAGGAAATGGCAACCCACTCCAGTGTTCTTGCCTGGAGAATCCCAGGGATGGCGGGAGCCTGATAGGCTGCCATCTGTGGAAATGCACAGAGTCGGACACAACTGAAGTGATTTAGCAGCAGCAGCAGCAACAGCTGGAAGACAGGACCTTGAGTCAGGGACCTGAAGTTGGCCTTCCTCTTAAGTGGGCTACTCCAACATCACACTATTCATCTGCTCGCAGCCACAGAGCTGACATCACCATTTAGAAAATTTCTTAGGTTCTTTCAATTTTTAAAAGGGAAAGTAAAATGTCTTCTTTTCTTCTCTCTAAAATTAACTTCAAAAAAGCAGGAGAATGTGAGATAGAAAAGGCACATGCCATCTTTGATGAGTCTATTGGACATACAGTTTTAAAGTACAATATATAAAGAAGGGCTGTTGAGGAAAATGAAACGAGTGATGGATGATAAGAGAGAACACCAAGAAAAGGCACCTGGGTCATGACTGATTCAGATCATTGTATGGCAGAAACCAACACAAAATTGTAAAGTAATTTTCAAGCAATTAAAAAAATAGATAAAATTAAAATAAAAAGAGAGAAGGCCCCTGTTTCTAAAGATCTTGGGCCAGATGGGTCTAGTACCTCCTCATTTTGGATGATACAAGAAATGTGTACAGACACACTGCGTGAGCCTATTTGAATCCAATTTGCCTCCACCAAGTGGCAGGGAACAGCAAATGAGGACCATTTTTGAAGAGGCGGATGATGGTAGAGAAAGAATGGGAATCAAACAGCCTTGAAACTTAAATAAAATAACATCACCTCTCACTTCTCTTTCACACACATTCACACACGATCTCACTCACTGATACTCTCATACATACATCTTCATCACATGGCACCGTGTATTGGAGTTTTATGGTAAACTAAAGAACTTTTCTGTTCTCCTGGCTCTAAATTTTACCTACAAGGCAAAGTGATGATCATCAAGTTCTTGTAGACAACACAAATTCACTGTTTCCTAGCCACTCAGATTGCTTCCACCACAGCTTTTGCCCCTGGTCCCATGTCTGCAGATTCTGTTCATAAATGAAGGGAGAAATTTCTCCACTCAAAGATAACAAAAATAGTTATTACTACTATTAGTCAAGGTTTTATAGTAATAAAAATAAAATAACAATTAAATTTTACATCAAATATATTGGAACATAATTTTTCATCGAAAAACGAGAAAGTGAACAATACAAATGACACAAATGAAGAACCACACCAGAAAAAATTACACTATAAAGCAGCAGTATGTTTACCAAATATTGTCCACAGCATTGAAGAATTTAAAGGAAATATGACCTTTATAAGGAAAATCCAATATGGAGCAAGAAAAGATTGATGAATAAAAGATTAGTACACCAAAATGGCAAAGCTCAGGAAAGAAGTGGAAGGGTAAATAAAAACCATCAGAGGAAAGCAGAAAAGCAATAGGCAAATGTTACTAAAAATCAGGAATAATAAAGGCAGGATTTAAAAACCTTGAAATAAAGGACACATCTTAAAGCGTTTAAAGGATTAGTACAAAAATGATGGGTACAGAATGAATATGAAGGAGTGCCAATATATGCATGACTGGGGTCCCCAAAGAAAAGATGGAACTGGTAAAGGAATAAAATATTCAAATATAGACTTTGGGAAAGCTTTTCTGAAATCTAGAAATATATTAATCTTCACAGTTAATAGGCACATCATGTTTCAGGGGAAAAATAATACAGATTGATCAACATTAATATATACTCAGTTCAGTTCAGTTCAGTTGCTCAGTCATGTCCGACTCTCTGCAACCCTATGGACTACAGCACACCAGCCTTCCCTGTTCATCACCAATCCAGGAACCTACTCAAACTCACATCCATTGAGTTGGTGATGCCATCTAACCATCTTATCCTCTATTGTCCTCTTCTCCTTCTGCCTTCAATCCTTCCCAGCATCAAGGTCTTTCCCAACGAGTCAGTTCTTTGCATTAGGAAGTCAAAGTATCGGAGCTTCAGCTTTAGCATCATTCCTTCCAATAATATTCACTAATTTCCTTTAAGATTGATTGGTTGGGTCTCCTTGCAGTCCAAGGGACTCTCAAGAGTCTTCTTGAACAACACAGTTCAAAAGCGTCAATTCTTTGTTGCTCAGCTTTCTTTATAGTCCTACTCTCACATCCATATATGACTACTGGAAAAATGATAGCTTTGACTAGATGGACCTTTATCCACAAAGTAATGTCTCTGCTTTTTAATATGCTGTCTAAGTTAACCATAGCTTTTCGTCCAAAGAGCAAGAGTCTTAATTTCATGGCTGCAGTCACAATCTTCAGTGATTTTGGAACTCCCAAGAATAAAATATCTCACTGTTTCATTGTTTCCCCATCTATTTACCATGAAGTGATGGGACTGGATGCCATGATCTTAGTTTTTTTGAATGTTGAGTTTTAAGCCGGCTTTTTCACTCTCCTTTTTCACTTTCACCAAGGGGCTCTTTATTTCTTCTTCACTCTGTGCCATAAGGGTGGTGTCATATACATATCTGAGGTTATTGATATTTCTCCTGGCAATCTTGATGCTGGCTTGCGATTTATCCTACTTAAACATTTCGCATGATGTACTCTGAATGTAAGTTAAATAAGAAGGATGACAATATACAGCCTTGATGTACTCCTTTTCCAATTTGGAACCAGTCCATTGTTCCATGTCCAATTCTAACTATTGCTTCCTGACCTGCATACAGGTTTCTCAGGAGGTAGGTATGGTGGTCTGGTATTTCCGTCTTTTTCAGAATTTTTCAGTTGATTGTGATGCACACAGTCAAAGGCTTTGGTGCAGTCAATGAATCAGAAGTAGCTTTTTATCTGGAACTCTCTTGCTTTTTCTATGATCCGATGGATTTTGGCAATTTGATCTCTGGTTCCTTTGCCTTTTCTAAATTCAGCTTGAACATCTGAAAGTTCTCAGTTCACATTCTGCTGAAGCCTCACTTGGAGAATTTTAGGATACTCTGCTAGCGTGTAAGATGAGTGCAATTGTGTGGTAGTTTGAATATTCTTTGGCATTGCCTTTTTTGGGGATTGGAATGAAAACTAACATTTGACCTTTTCCAGTCTGGTGGCCAGTGCTGTTTTACAAATTTCCAGATATGTAATATATATTACACTGTGTTAATAGGCAGAGTATATAAAAAGTAATCCTAGAGACATGCCCAACAAAATAATCAAATAATTTTTAAATTGACAAAAAATAGTATTTGGGATTTGTTTGGCCATCCATCTTCAGAATACTTCATCACATCTAGGTAACTTTTCCCAAATTATCAGTTTTTGTAAAGTGCAATGACCAAACCTAATTTGAATAATGAAAATATAAGATACTCCCTTTTCCAGCCTTCCTGGTATTTAGGGCACAGGGTTGTGTTGTGGGATTCACCCATCAATCTCAGACATGTCATAGTTTCACCCAGAATGTAATAATGTAAGTGCGGAGAGGTGGGTGAACTCCGTCCTTGGCATTGACCACAGTGGAAGGTCAAGTTCCTGCAACTGATGCTTGAATGAAACCTAAGTATCAGTGTTCAAAACTGCAGTGTCTAGTACTTGTTAGCAGCAAAAATTTTATTTTTCTGTTTGTCTTAGTTTGTTATTTTTGGTATTCAGGTACAGAGAGTTGAGTTATTTATGCAAATAAGTTTGCTTTTATACAAACTTATTTGCTTTATTATGATCAGTTTCAAATATGGTAGCTCTCTCATTTTAACTGTGCATTTTCCCCTTTGATCTCCCAAATTTCCCTGTACTCTATAAGTAATATTTTTCCCAACCCCTGCTCCCATCTATAGACAACCACTGATTTCATTACCATTATAAATTACTTGTATTTCCTAAATTTTGTATAGATGAAAATACACTGCATGTACTCTTTTGTCTGAATTTTTCCAGAAAGTGTTAACTATTTTTATATTCATTCATGTTGTATGTGTTCATTTATTATATTTATAAAAAATAAACTATTACATGATATACTGCAATTTGATTATCCATTAATCTATTGATGAAGATTTGGGCTATTTTCTGAGTTTAGCCCTTAAAATTAAAGTTTCTATGAATATTAATATACAAGTCTT
>SJYC01062525.1:0-26076 GCA_006408675.1 Madoqua kirkii
AATTTAGAAAGACAATCTTTAATTTCCAATAGGATTTTCACAGTTTACTTCTCAATTTTTATTTTCATTATCACAGACTATTATTTTATAGAGGCAAGAATATCTTTCTGGGTCTTTCTAATAGTTGTCAATTTTTAGAAGTTCACTTATATTGCATGAATTATCTATTTGTTTTAAGTTTAGCTGATATGGACTTTAATTTTTTCTTCATTAGTACTATTATTTTCCTTATTCTTCTGGTGAAATCTTAGTTATCCATTATATTTAAGCAAGAAGGACACTTAATATATTTAGATCCTGGAATAATGTTTTTCTTATAGTCCTCTTTTTTGATGAGCTACTGGGAACTTTGTCTAGGGTAGAAATTGACAGTTGGAGGGTTTTACTTTGAAGTCTGCTGGTACAGTTAAGACAGCTACAAGACTAGACATGATACAGCCTTTAGAAGTCTTAGTCTTTCTCAAGCGTTAGTCGCTTAGCTGTGTCCAACTCTTTGTGACCCCACAGAATGTAGGGGATTCTCCAGGCAAGAATCCGGAGTGGGTAGCCATTCCCTTCTCCAAGGGATCTTCCCAACCCAGGGATTGAACCCGAACCGACTGTATTACAGGCAGGTTCTTTACCCTTTGAACCACCAGGGAAGCCAATCTTTCACAAGAGGTAAATGGAATACTGTCAAAGGAGAATACTCTTTTTGTTTTGTTTTGTTTTGTTTTCTTCTTTGGTTTGCCAGGAAATCCTTGTTTGAGGGTGGAGGTGAAGATGAAGATATACAACAGGGCTACTGATCTACAGTTCTGTTTGCAACACCTATTTTGTGCATGCCAATCCTCAGAAGACCATCTCCTACAGTATTCCACATAGATTGCATTTACCTCTTCCTGTGAGTTGACATGCTAGTGTGGAGAGGCAGAAAATACATGAGATCAATAAGCAATGGAATTCCAAACAGTGATAACTACTATGAGGGAAATAAAATAAGGTAATAATTACGTGGACAGACAGTAAGAGGTAGCATACTTTTTTCTTTGAAAAATAAAGATTCATTTTCAAAGTAAATATTTGGAAAGTAGGAGCATGGAGATTTCTGAATTCTTTGCTTTTGTCAATGTTTCATATATTTCTCACACTTGTGGAGCTAGAAACCAAATGCAAACTATCCTTATTCTCTAAGGTCCACTAATTTGAACAGTTGTTTTTGAGACAGTACTTGCAATAAAGTAAATGTTTAGCTAGAAATATACTTTAAAACAAATTAAAGATTTTATCATCACTATAATGGGTTGGGGGGAAGGAAAGGACATTTAAACTTAATATAAAACCTTATTTTAAGTTCAATTAATACAAACCATTGAAGTCATTCTATAAAATAGTTACTCTATATACATCCAAAATTAGCTTCTGACATGATGGGCTTTAGAAAACAATGAAATGAAAACTCCTCTAAAATATCTCATAAAGCAGCTGCTGCTGTTGCTAAGTCCCCTCAGTCGTGTTTACAAGACTAGACATGATACAGCCTTTAGAAGTCTTAGTCTTTCTCAAGCGTTAGTCGCTTAGCTGTGTCCAACTCTTTGTGACCCCACAGAATGTAGGGGATTCTCCAGGCAAGAATACCGGAGTGGGTAGCCATTCCCTTCTCCAAGGGATCTTCCCAACCCAGGGATTGAACCCGAACCGACTGTATTACAGGCAGGTTCTTTACCCTTTGAACCACCAGGGAAGCCAATCTTTCACAAGAGGTAAATGGAATACTGTCAAAGGAGAATACTCTTTTTGTTTTGTTTTGTTTTGTTTTCTTCTTTGGTTTGCCAGGAAATCCTTGTTTGAGGGTGGAGGTGAAGATGAAGATATACAACAGGGCTACTGATCTACAGTTCTGTTTGCAACACCTATTTTGTGCATGCCAATCCTCAGAAGACCATCTCCTACAGTATTCCACATAGATTGCATTTACCTCTTCCTGTGAGTTGACATGCTAGTGTGGAGAGGCAGAAAATACATGAGATCAATAAGCAATGGAATTCCAAACAGTGATAACTACTATGAGGGAAATAAAATAAGGTAATAATTACGTGGACAGACAGTAAGAGGTAGCATACTTTTTTCTTTGAAAAATAAAGATTCATTTTCAAAGTAAATATTTGGAAAGTAGGAGCATGGAGATTTCTGAATTCTTTGCTTTTGTCAATGTTTCATATATTTCTCACACTTGTGGAGCTAGAAACCAAATGCAAACTATCCTTATTCTCTAAGGTCCACTAATTTGAACAGTTGTTTTTGAGACAGTACTTGCAATAAAGTAAATGTTTAGCTAGAAATATACTTTAAAACAAATTAAAGATTTTATCATCACTATAATGGGTTGGGGGGAAGGAAAGGACATTTAAACTTAATATAAAACCTTATTTTAAGTTCAATTAATACAAACCATTGAAGTCATTCTATAAAATAGTTACTCTATATACATCCAAAATTAGCTTCTGACATGATGGGCTTTAGAAAACAATGAAATGAAAACTCCTCTAAAATATCTCATAAAGCAGCTGCTGCTGTTGCTAAGTCCCCTCAGTCGTGTTCGACTCTGTGCGACCCCATAGACAATAGCCCACCAGGCTCCCCTGTCCCTGGGATTCTCCAGGCAGAAACACTGGAGTGGGTTGCCATATCCTTCTCCAATGCATGAAAGTGAAAAGTGAAAGTGAAGTCACTCAGTTATGCCCAACTCTTCAAGATCCCATGAACTGCAGCCTACCAGGCTCCTTCATCCATGGGATTTTCCAGACAAGAGTACTACAGTGTGGTGCCATTGCAGACTTCTTACCAAATTAGGCCAACCTTTTCCTTTGTTAGTCCAAATCATTGGGGTTTGAATAAATGCCTGGAAATGTATAGAAAGGACCAAGTGTCTAAAAATCAAGAAACTAGCAAAATCATAAATTATATATAATTTCTGGCTCAACTGTGAAGACTCAAGGGGAGCAGAAATCTTTCTCTAATTATCTGAAGAAGGGGGCTGCTGAGAAGGTAGAATTATTTGGAAAGTCAGGTGGGAGGATGAAAGACGGCTGGGAAAATGCGAGATTTCATAGTAGAATAGTCTGAGCAAAATCAACATATTATGTAGTTATGATTATAAAGTATGTGCATTATCTATTTCCTTTCTTTAACATTATCTACTGCCATATGACCCTTTTTCTTTTTATTTCTCACTGAAGTCTCCAGTCATGAATAAACTGAATTCATGGTCCATGGAACACAATGTTCACAAGAAGTTAGTATATGCTAAGGTGCTACAGAATACCAGGACTTCTGTGACTAAATAATTTTGGGAAACTCTGTTAAGCTGATATTTTTTGTTTAGTCCAACATTTCTCAGGATCTTTAGGATGCTAACAAGCATTGTGACTCTCTAAGTTGGGTATGATTTTGAGCAAACTTCAAGAGACAGTGAAGGACAAGGAAATCTGGCACGATGCAGTCCATGGGGTCATAAATAGCTGGACAGAGACTGAACTATAGCTAAAGCAAGGTGAGCATGGCATATGCAAGGTTTCTTGAATGCATTTGTCTCTGGAGATTTTGGCAGAACAGCTGTAAGGCACTAATGTTCCAATAACATTAATTATCTTAATAGACACTTTATGCTATGTGTTTTTAGCATCTAGCTATTAAAGAAGTAGAGATCTGAGAATAAAATATAAAAAATGAGCCCAAATGTTAGGCAAAGTCTTAGTTCATTTCATGGATTGCTGTAACATTTCAATTAGGCAAGTGTTCTCAAACTAACTGTGACTGAGGATCATTTTTGTTTTTGTCCATCTTGATTCAAACTTTCATAAATATCAATAAAAAGATAATTTGAAGACATAAACTATGACACTACAATACTTTTTTTCTTAGTAGATTCAGTAGATATTATAAAATTATTCTAAGTTGCTATTAGACTCAGCTTCTAGATTTCTCTCATAGCAAACCAGTAACAAGCATTTTCTTATGGCACCGGTTCACACTTTGAGTAGCCCTGAGTTAGTGTATATTCATGTAAGTAGCATCTATACTCTAGGCTGCTGTTCTAGGTTTAGATGGCATGGATTCTCTCAAGTCCCCTTGCGGTTAATAAGTATATGAGAATTGCAGCAATGTTTTTGTGATGCAGTATATTTTTCTCTGAAAACTGGAACCAACAGTGATCTCATGCTATGTTCTTCCATTATTGCTCAGTCACGTTCCACTCTTTGCAGCCCCATGGACTGCAGCCTGGAAGCCAGGCTTCTCTGTCCTTCACTATATCCCAGAGTTGGCTCAAAATCATGTCTATTGAGTCGATGATGCCATCCAAGCATTTCATCCTCTGCTGTTCCCTTCTCCTGCCCTCAATCTATCCCAGCATCAGAGTCTTTTCTAATTTGCATCAGGTGTCCAAAGTATTGGAGCTTCAGCTTCAGCATCAGTCCTTCCAATGAATATTCATGAGGCTGTCACAAAATAAAGTCTATCTTCCTACTCTCCCACATTCCAGACACAAAAAGCACTACAAAGACATGTAGACACCTCAGAGTTTAAAGCAGGCTCTTTCTTCTATTTGTTGCCCTAGTCACAGGATATCCTTTCCTAGTCAATGCTATTGAGGCTGTCCAAAATAAAGTCTATCTTCCTACTCTCCCACATTCCAGACACAAAAAGCACTACAAAGACATGTAGACACCTCAGAGTTTAAAGCAGGCTCTTTCTTCTATTTGTTGCCCTAGTCACAGGATATCCTTTCCTAGTCAATGCTATAGATTATCTTGTCACCACTGATTTCCAGATCTCCAAATGCCCACGTGGGAATCAGTATTGGTTAGAGGATTGGGCCACCCTGAAAATAACTCTATGCTAAGTGTGAGCAGCTGGAATTCAAAATTGCCATCAGATTCTTTTCCCCCAGAAATCTGTTATTGTGTGTGTGTGTGTAGTGAGGAGGTACCTACATGCTCATGAGTGCATGCTCAGTTACTTCAATTGTGTCCAACTCTGCAACCCCATGGACTGTAGCCCACCAGGATTCTCTGTCCCTGGGATATTCCCAGCAAGAATACTGGAGTGGGTTGCCATGTCTTCCTCCAAGGGATCTTCCGAACCCAGGAATCGAACCTGCATCCCCTGTATTTCCTGCATTGCAGGTGTTTCTTTACCACTGAGCCACCAGGGAAGCCCACATTCATGTGTATATGAATGTTTATGAATGTCTTTGGGAGTATACTTTGCAGTCTGGTAACCTCGCTCTCTTAGAATTTTCCACTGTCCTCTTCTCTGGTGAGTCCTTCTGCAAGAACATGTAGACTCTTTTCTGTTTCACTATCAGAGATCTAGGCCCTCTAGTTCCCTTTCTTTCCAAATGATTTTGCATTTCTGTATCTCTCAGAGGACCTGATACAATACTATGCTCCCTTTATTGGATGGAAACATCAACTGAGTGTGATTCTTACATTTTGCCCTCTACTATATACCTCCTTCATACTCTATCTCCTATTTCGGTTTACTCTTAAGGCAAATTGTCTTCAGTTGTAGAACTTAATTTCTGTGCTACAGGGCCAAGGGACGCAACAGATCTGCTAAGGGCTGTTTAATAGCTTTTGGTGAAGACATTTTAGCCTTTTATGTCACTATATGACAATTTAAAGAACTAGAGGGCTCAAGAGCTAGGGGGAAGTGATCTCCTGTACTATTTTACTTTTGATTAGCTCTTGTTACTGGAAAAAAATAGTCTATTTATTAAAAAAAAAATTATCAGCACATGGAATGTTGATACTCTGATTCTTAAAAGCAATATGGCATCTTCTGTTTGTCTTTTCATTTGGATTCCACATTTTGTACTTAGTTACACCAAGAGGCGGAGAAGGAAATGGCAATCCACTTCACTACTCTTGCCTGGAAAATTCCATGGATGGAGGGACCTGGTGGGCTACCGTCTATGGAGTTGCAAAGAGTTGGACATGATTAAGCAACTAACATATACACACATCAAGAGGATTTTAAGTATCTCAATGAATCAATCTACCTACTGCCTTCTTTCCACTGTGGGAGGGTGCCATTTCACATTTTCAAAATAGTATTGATAAACATCTTTCCAAAAACTTAGCATTTCTATCGTGACTATTTATTTGCAAGGAGAAGGGAGAGAAACAAATAATCATGTGTCAAATGCTGACCAGAGCCACATAATAAAAAGAAATGGTCTGCTATTCTTTTGCGCCTCAACTGTCCCCCAAAGTTGCAAACGGCACACATATTGGTCATTGCACTAAAATAATAATGGCAAGGAGGAACTGTTGCCTAAGGATGAAGGTGGGAGGTGGGTTGACAGTTTATCAAGATAAAAATAGGGGTAAAGCATTTTGTTTTTCAGAGAAGTTCACAAATTTTTTTTTTTCAAATGAGACTATAGCCATCCAGACTACTAAGAACATAAAACCTTCAAGCATTAAAGATATCTTTTTCTTGATCTAGCAGTTGCCTTGCTCTCTGGAGGTCTGGCTGACTTACATAGTATGGCCTCATTAGGATGCAGAAACATCAGGAATCAGTTTCCTAGACTGTCCCCAACCTGTGGACCAAACACTCTGTATTCATAGCCCCCTCAGTGAACTATGTACAATGTTTTACTGTCACCAAACATGTACCAGTTCAACTTCTCTTGGTTGTGGTATGGTTGGTAATCAGTGCTACTTGCTTAGCAGAACATTTTAAATAACAGACCTGACAAGGTAACCAGTTTTTCTACATAAAATTGTTTTCTGCTACCTGAGTACAGAATATCACAGCAGCAATGCATAAGGAAATCCTAAGATCTAGCCAAACCATGTATTTTAAATAAAGGACACCCTGATCCTTTGATCTTTTGAAACCACTGTATTTTGCTTCCCAAAGGACAAATAAACTCTTCTGGCAGTTCAATGGAAAAGAGGTATTTAACTTAGCCCCTGGGGCTTCCCAGGTGGCTCAGTGATAATCTGCCTGCCAATGCTGAAGATGTGGGTTCAATCCCTGTGTGGGAAGGAACCACTGGAGAAGGAAATGGCAACTCATCCCAGTATTCTTGCCTGGAAAATTCCATGGACAGAGAAACCTGGTGGACTACAGTACATGGTTCACACAAAAGAGTTGGACACAACTTAACGTCTAAATAACAATAAATACTTCCTGAGATATGTTAATTCATCTTCCCATAAAATCAATGAAACTAGTGCTCCACACTCAAGGACAAGGTCCAAGAGGCCAATTAGAACTTGAGTACTTGCACAATGACTAACAGTATTTTGTGTGCGTGGGCTGGGGTGGGTCAAATAATGGGGTTACCAGATTGGTTTGTATTTCTCAGTGAATTTGGGGCCAGCTACCCAGCAGTCTAACCAACTAATGTGCATCTCATTTAATGTAATAATATACATTAAGACCTGTCAGGCCCTATTGTGGGAAATGAAGAACTACACATTTTACCACTTCATATGGAATTCTGCATATGGAACCCTTTAAGGGTTCTTAAGAGACCCATTGGGGTTTCTAATTATTGTGAAACATCTCCTGGAATCCAGAGAGAGAAGGCTCTTGGCAGAATTGCTTCTGCCATTTCAAATGTTCACTGTGAAAATAATTAGATGATGAGATTTAGACAGAAACCGCTAACGAATATATTTTTCTTAAGTCTCCTTTGCTTTTTAATGTACAGAAAATGAAAATCTGAAATCAGCAAGCACAAAAGGAAAACAATATGGTGTAGTTCATTCTAGAGGTGGGATTAGGGGGGTTCATTTTTTCTGACTTTAATGCTTGGCTTCCTGTGGTTTCAAGTGGGGGGGATTTTTTTCATTTTTTGAACATTATACAATCCTGTTGAAAATTGGACCAAGGGTTGTTTTTTTAAACTTCTGTTCTAACTTTCTAAATGCAAGCGAACCTCCATTGTTCTTCCAGGATTATGTCTATTTCTTTATAAGAACCCTGACATTAGAGAAACTTGCTTTAATCAAGCTCTAAAGTTATCTCCCCCTCTATACATCCAGCCTAAATCAGAGAAACCCCATCCTCTGAAACTGTGAGCCAAGCTAACATGTAACCAATTAGGACCATCACTTGTACTCAAGACACAGAACATATTTGTTCAATTAAAACAAACAAATATGATTAGGAGTTTACAAAGCCATGCTTAGGGAAAGATGGACATTTCAAAAGAAATGCTGGTCTAGGAAGGACGTGATATCGATGAAAGTAAGTTGCATGAAATCAGAAAGGTGAACTTAACAAATGGGGACATAGGAGTCAAACTTCGTGCATGGCAACTGGGGTCTCTGGACCAAACACATCAAGGTTCACACTCTGCTTCCTGGAACCCACAGGCATCATTCACATGCCTAAGACACTCAACTTGGAGACTTAATCCTTCTCTTACCCACCTACCAGTACAAGCATGCTAGCCTCAGAATCTTATCCTGATTCACACTGAATGAGAGTCAAGGATACACCTATTTAACATCATTTATTTTTTCCTATTTCAAGCTAAACAAATCCGCGATGCTTTGTGTTTCCTCCTCTATATACCAGGCTGAAACAGCTCTCTATTTACCCTGAGCTCTCATAGCCCTGGATAGGGGTGGCTGCCACTGTGTTCCACCAACCCACAAAAATATCCTCCAGTTGCTTCTAGTTCAAGAGTGGTCATCAAGTCCTAGATGAACCCTCACTGTAACAGAATCAAAGCAGAACTCACCAGGAGATTTGCTTGATCCAGTGCTGGTCAAATATTCCCTTCCCTTCTCTTTCCTGATGCTGGGTTAAAGTCTAATGCAGTTCAGATTTCCAAGTTTCTCTATTTACTCTCTGTGGATTTTTACCAAATCTGTAACCATTACCCAATAATATTTTTTTCCCACAGATGTCCAATAAACAGTGTTTCAGGTGTTATATATATGTCAGAATATGATACAATTCCTGCTTACAAGGGATTTATTTCAAGGAGAGAGGGTATCTAGCAAATATAAATATTAATAC
Source organism: Madoqua kirkii (assembly GCA_006408675.1). Classification (NCBI taxonomy): domain Eukaryota; kingdom Metazoa; phylum Chordata; class Mammalia; order Artiodactyla; family Bovidae; genus Madoqua; species Madoqua kirkii. The sequence continues at coordinate 9,031 of SJYC01062525.1, forward strand.
ATATGTATACAATGGCTACATTGCACAGCCCTTGAGAAATTATAACATTCGATCAGTCATGCAAGTACTATCTCTTTATACTTCTGAAGTACCTTTTTTTTAAAATATTCTAAACCTGAAAAATATGTCAAAACTGAAAAGTCTAGCAAAGCTACCACCAGTGTTCTTCCTGTTTCTGTCCCTCCTGCCAATACAAGGATGCTAGCCTCAAGATACAATGCATCATGGTTTTTGTGATCTCACATTTTCTGGCTAGGTGTCTTCAGTGAGTTGCTGTTTCTGGGTGAATTGTCAGGAGATCAACAAATATATCCTAAACATTTACAATATGTCAGGATCGGTTGCAGGTTCTAGGCAAAGAGTAGTAAATAAAATAGACAACATCCTTGAATTCTTGGAAACTATATTCTCCTCAGGAGAATGATGCAAGAAGATAGATAATAAGATAGTGGCAAGTGCTTTGGGAAAAAAATAAAGATGAAAAGAGGAATACTGAGTGCATGAAAACTTCAATGCTCACTGACCACGTGCTATATACTACATGATTCTCTAGACACTGGTAATACAATCTTGCATAAAGAAAAGAAAAATGGACAGAAATCCACATTGTCAAAGAGCTCATGTTCTACTAGAAGGAGACAAGAATAGTTAAATAAGTAAAATATACGGTATATTATATGATAATGAATTCTAAGGAAAAAAGTAAGATAAGGCAAAGCCCAAGGGAGTATTAGGTGGGGACATCTTGGGTAGATCTAACTAAGATGGCGACATCTGTATAAAAATTGAAAGAAGGAAGTTGTATAATATTTGGCAGAAGTACACAAGGAGTGTCTTTTGATGACCACCAATATCAGCCTTCTAATGGGACAGCAATGTCTTTTTTTTCCCTATTGATATAGACATTGGGTTTTGTATCAGAATAAAAGAACGATGGGATTAAGTATTTTCTTATCTTTTTCCATGTAGTCTTTTTTTTCCCAAAAGATTAACAAAGTATTTTTCATTTGATTTTTTTTTCTTTCCTTAATATAGTATAGACCTCACAGTTAGTGGAAATTCCCTTCAGATTTTGACGTTTTTGTCCATGTCTTTAATCTTGATCATCATACATGTTGCCATATTTTGTTAGAAAATCAGATATTAGAGAAACTTGCTTTAATCAAGCTTTTTTGTTGCTCTCCAAACACTACATTAAACTATGAAGCATCCTATTTAATCCTGAAGACAAACGTGCAAGATTTTCACTGTAAACTACAATTTTATAGGTGAGAAAACTGAGAAGTGTTTAATGAATCATTGGTCAAATGATCCCATAGATTAGCTTAGTAAATGCTAACATTTATCTGACAGCTACGTCTGTTTTTCTCTTTATTCCAGACTGCCTTGTGGCCAGGATTGCTAAGTACATCCTTAATATTCATCTTATTCAGTGTTTCTTGGTAGCAAAATTTCTACATTATCGAGCATAGCAATGTTACCAACTATGAGACATGTCATCAATTTTCTTGTATCCAGAGGATCCCAGTCAGAAGGAGTTGGGTGGGGCTGGCAGGAAAGCTTTTCAAGGGGTCTGATTCAGCGGGGAGATGTTCTGTTTTGCTCACTCCCCCTTCCTTCTTTTTTCTTCCTGCAATATGGATGCAACAGTGAGACTTCCAGCTGCCATCTTGTGATCCTGAGGATGGATGTCATGTGTTAAGGACAGTGGAGCAAAAGATAAAAGGGACCCAGAACATTGATGATAGCATTCATCCATCATACTCTCTCTGGACTGTATCCCTCCTGATTTCTTTTACTCAAGAGAAAAGTAATCTCCCCCATTGGCTTAAGGCACTATTTCACATCATTCTTATCAACAGTCAGATGCAATTTTTAACTCAAACAGTCTTCTCTATTGTAGAACGTGTTATGATGGGAAGTGGCAGACTTACTTTAACAGGCCACTTCTATGTAATAATTATTTTAAAAGCTCTTTGCTTTAAAAGCATAGAAATTTTTATATGGAATCCAGTGCTGGCACATGGAGCATATTTTTAGAAAACCACATTGAATAAATGGAGTAGTAATATTTTACAGAAACAGATTTCCAAATGATAAGTTACAGTATGTGACGAGGGCCCCATTGAGAACTTCTGGTTCTGACTGACAAGTGCAGTGAAGAAACCTTGCTTGAACAGAACCAAGATCCCTTGACTAGAGATGAAGGTTAGCCATATCTTTCTGTGTTAACCTCAGAGTTTTTCTATAATTTTTATTTTTCATTTTTTTGGCCAGGCAGCACATAGGGTCTTAGTTTCCTGATCAAGGATTCATTCCATGGCCCCCTGGAGTGGAAGTGTAGAATCTTAACCACTATATTCTTTCTTTTTCTATCCACTCAATCTCTGCTCTAGCAAAGGATACATCTCTGTGATGGATACGTGTCAGCAATGTTAGTACTGTTGAAACATCATAGAAGTAGATCATTTCTAAGACAGTGTGTGGACTTTTGTGGAGAACGGGTTGTTTTTTGTTGCTTTTGTTGCTGTTGTTGTTTTCTTTTTGAAGAATCATAAAACTTTGATGATTTGAACTTTTGTTCATACAAAGCAAACTAACTCAGTAAGATTTTTTGCTTTTGCTTCCTAATCAATAGGTAACTTCTAGCAATATGTCTGGTATGTGGTCTACAGCTCCATCTGAATGCCGGATAAATTTGATCCAGCTGACATGACCTCAGTGAGATAAAGCAGAGGCTGACTTGGCATCACTGCTGGAAGTGGAGAATCTTATCAAAGACCTTAAAACCAGAGCTCCATTCAACCTCTGGATAACAAGCATTCTTAGCAAAGGACTATAGTTCAGCTCAGTTTGTTCAAAAGTAACTGCTATATATGTATCAGCTCTGTTACCTGTATGCCTCCAATTAATACTAGATGAATACCAGATCTCTGAGTAGATGCAGGTGGAAAATAACCTTATTTTCAGCCCAAGAAATCAACACTACATTCCATGAAAAGAGCACCTGAGAGATAAACATCAGGTAACACTTGGGACCCTTGGCTTGTAGGTGAGGAGGGAAGGGAAAGGAAAAAAAAAAGGAGAGATGCCTCTTTCCATTTTTACCTATAACCTTTTATTTGCGAAGCTTCCTTCCCTGGATTCCCCCTCTCCTACTAAATTCACTTAAATTCAAGGAACATTGATATACACTGTACTAGGTGCCATGGGTGCTGTATAAAACTAAATCAGACTTGGATCTTATCCATTCCTTGAGATACACTGTAAATCCCTTTTTTTCCCACCCAAAAGTTAATATTGTCACTCACACCTCTAAACTATAATACTATATTAGTACTCTATTCTTATAATTCTATAATTCAACACAGGCAATGCACTTAAGCTCAAGGCACTTAATTCAATTCAATAGAATGCTTGGCAACATTTATATTTTAGGCCCTATGATAAACTGCACAATAGAAGAGCAAATAAGACACAGTTCCTGCTCTACAGAAGTTAGGATTTAATTGGAAGAGAAAACAGTTAAGCAACTGATTATAAATCTATGGGGTATCTACTCAACTACTTAAAGCAAATGACCTAGAAGGACACAGAAGAGTGTGACATATTGGCAATGGCTGCACAACATCCATGCCACCTTTATTCTCTGACAACACATATCTACATTTGTTCAGAACAGCAAGGTGCCAAGACCCAAGGGATGAGTTGTAATTCATTTAGGCCAGTTATTATATTCCCTTTCCCTAATTTCCAAGCCCTCTTTGTATGTGGTCTACAGCTCCATCTGAATGCCCGATAAATTTGATCCAGCTGACATGACCTCCTATATAATCCAGGTGCAGTGAGTGAGTCCAAAGACAGAGTCTGTGTTTTTCAAAGATGTGGTTGGCATAGGTCCTTTCTCCTGTCATCCTTTTCCAGCCTTGAACACAGGTCTGTAGGTGGAACAGCTATAATGTAGACATGAGACACTGGGCTACACAGCTGAAATCAAAAATTCATTGGCATATGGCTAATGAGGTCATCTCATAAATGATCCATTCCACCGTCCTCAGCTGATGGTCACTCTAATGTCACCCCAGGGAAGGAGTGCCTTCTCAAAAGCATGCAGAGTCTTTCTTGATCTCTTTTGACAAGGAGACTCTAACACTTTGTGGTACAGGAAAATCACAGAGCAATTGGTCTTAACATTATCAAAACACTGATAGGTGAATGGTTGCCTATCACAGGCTTCTTGGTTTGTTAGGAAAAAAAAAAACCCTCCTTGTTTTAAACTGCTGCTATTCATAAACTCTTTGCCTTCCTAACGTACAAAATATATGAGTTGTTCTGTCTAGTAAACTAGGAAGAGGAACTTGAGCAACATCATTTTGAACAATTATTTGCCATCTAAGTTGTCATTCATATCACTGTTTATATACATATGTTTCAACTACCTTCTGAAATTGGAGGAGAAATTGCTTCTTTATACTCCCCACATGCTAGTAAAGTAATGCTGCAAATTCTCCAAGCCAGGCTTTAGCAATACATGAACCATGAAATTCCAGAAGCTCAAGCTGGTTTTAGAAAAGGCAGAGGAACCAGAGATCAAATTGCCAACATCCTCTGCATCATCAAAAAAGCAAGACAGTTCCAGAAAAACATCTATTTCTGCTTCATTGACTACGCCAAAGCCTTTGACTGTATGGATCACAATAAACTGTGGAAAAATCTGAAAGAGATGGGAATACCAGACCATCTGACCTGCCTCTCGAGAAATCTGTGTGCAAGTCAGGAAGCAACAGTTAGAACTGGACATCGAAAAATAGACTGGTTCCAAATAGGAAAAGGAGTACATCAAGGCTGTATATTGTCACCCTGCTTATTTAACTTATATGCAGAGTACATCATGAGAAATGCTGGGCTGGAGGAAGCATAAGCTGGAATCAAGATTGCCAGGAGAAATATCAAAAAACTCAGATATGCAGATGACACCACCTTTATGGCAGAAAGTGAAGAGAAACTAAAAAGCCTCTTGATGAAGGTGAAAGAGGAGAGTGAAAAAGTTGGCTTAAAGTTCAACATTCAAAAAACTAAGATCATAGCATCTGTTCCCATCACTTCATGGGAAATAGATGGGGAAACAGACTTTAAAGTGTCAGACTTTATTTTTGGGGGGCTCCAAAATCACTGCAGATGGTGATTGTAGCCATGAAATTAAAAAACGCTTACTCCTTGGAAGGAAAGTTATGACCAACCTAGATAGCATATTAAAAAGCAGAGACACTACTTTGCCAACAAAGGTCCGTCTAGTCAAGGTTATGGTTTTTCTGATGGTCATGTATGGATGTGAGATTTGGACTATGAAAAAAGCTGAGTGCAGAAGAATTGATGCTTTTGAACTGTTGTATTGGAGAAGACTTGAGAGTCCCTTGGACTGCAAGGAGATCCAACTAGTCCATCTTAATGGAGATTAGTCCTGGGTACTCATTGGAAGGAGTGATGCTGAACTGAAACTCCAGTACTTTGGCCACCTCATGTGAAGAGTTGACTCATTGGAAAAGACCTTGATGCTGGGAGGGATTGGAGGCAGGAGGAGAAAGGGACAATAAAGGATTAGATGGCTGGATGGCATCACCAACTCGATGGATGTGAGTTTGGGTAAACTCCAGGAGTTGGTGATGGACAGGGAGGCCTGGCATGCTGTGATTCATGGGGTCACAAAGAGTTGGACGTGACTGAGTGACTGAATTGAACTGATCCCCCTAACAGTGCCTAGGATGGTCCACTGTTTGTAATGGATTTAATAAGATATACATATTTCAGTTTAGTAAAAGGAAAAGCAAGTAGCCCATATCACTAAAGAGATCCTATTGAAACTCTAAGAGAGTCACTTTCATTTTGTCTGACTTTTACTCAGGGCCAGGGGAGAGGTCTTGCCTGTACATCAGGCTATGAGCCACCCAGCACCCCCAACATTCCAGTGTTCTAGAGCTCTAGTATTCAGAAAGGGTCAGGACCAGTGGACAAAGAGAACACTTGGCACTCAACACCTGCCACAAAAGAAACTGAAGGTAAAAAATGGTGACTCCATTAAAAAACGCTAGAAATGCAAAAAAAAAAAAAAAAGTGCTAAAAAGCAGGCATTTCTATTTCTTCCTCGTCACACAGCTTTGTTTCATGGGCTATCATGGTATAGGACTGACCAATCTCTGAGAAATGGCAGTTTGAGTTGAGTGTCATTGCAACCCTCATGAGCCCTCCTGATAGTTTAGAATCAGGGGAGAAAATTGGAAATAACTTCATGGAGAAATTCTCCATCTGGGCAAGACATGCTTGTGAAGTCCCATTGGGCATATATCAGTATCTTGCACTAACATGAACTTCAAAGAACCTGATAAGATAGACCAAAACCAGCCCCACATCAAAGCCCACTTGCGCCCACTGGATGGAGATATTTTTGATTACCAAGCACTCTTTCATATTTTTATTTTCTGGTTGTTACTATCACATGCATGTTATTGTTAGTTCTCAGTAAGAATCTGGGGACATGGGTTCTAGACTGACTTCAACGGCTGACTAGCTGCATGGCCTTCAGTTTAAAGCCCCCTCAAAGGTTCAAAATTCAATAACTCTACTATGCACATACAGATTATTTCATATGGTTTTAAAAAAATCAGACAACTTGGACATGTTTAGTCTGCAGAAATGAATACTGGAAGAAGCACTGCAGCTTTTTCATTTCATGTCAAGACCTCAGATCAAGAGATTAGTCAGTGAAGACAGAGGTAGGAGTAATAGCTTTAAACTTCCGAGTAAGGTAATGGCTGAATTGAGAAAATGACTTTAAAAGGTTAAGAACAATGAGAACTATGGAAAATGCTTCTATATTCAACTTTACTTCTATAGCAAAGACCAAGGACAATTGTTCTTATTACGGAGGTGAGCTGTGATAGCAATATATTATAATTATTATTGTTGTTAATACCTAACTCAATCTTACCTACCATTTATGTTATGTTCACTATGCCCCAGATACTGTGCTCTAAGTTTCATAGACTTTAAGTCTCTACTGCTACTATAACAGTTACATATGGTTATCATTTTTACATGAGAGAATTGAGAAATCTGCCTCAGAGCACTTAGAAGACAAATTCAAAATTTTATACACCACAATCCACTACTACGCCATGCTGGCTTTCAAATAATAACAGAGAGAAATGACAGCCAGTTAAGAAAACATACAAATGGCAAAAGGCATATGAAAAGCTGCTTGATGGTGCTAATCAGAGACAGTAAAATTTAAAAACACAGAACACATCACCTCACACCTGTTAGGATGACTACTATCATAAAACAAAAAGTACGAATGTTAAAAAATGGAAACTTCATACACTGTTGGCGGTGGGGATTTTGAATGGTGCATCCACTATGGAAAAGAGTACTGACATATTAAAAATAGAACTACTATATGATCCAGCAATCCTACTTCTGGATTTATACCCAAAAGAAATGAAAAGATCTCCAAGAGGCTTCTGTACTTTCATGTTTATCGCAGCATTATTGACAATAGCTAAGATATGGAAACAACTTAAATATCCATTGACAGATGTATAGACAAAGAAAACGTGTTACATTATATTACAGAAGAAAATAAAAACTTTAAAAAGAAAGTCCTGTCATTTGTGACATGGATGAAACTAGACATAATGATAAGTGAGATGATTCAGTCACAAGAGGACAAATACTGTGTGATTCCATTTATATGGGATATATAAAAAAGTCATACTTATAGAAGCAGAGAATAGAATTGTGTTTTCCAGGAGCTAGAGAGAAAGGGGAATGAAGTGAAGTGAAGTGAAAGTTGCTCAGTCGTGTCCAACTCTTTGCAACTCCATGGACTATACAGTCCATGGAATTCTCCAGGCCAGAATTCTGGAAAGGCGTAGCTTTTCTGTTCTCCAGATCTTCCCAACCCAGGGATTGAATCCAGGTCTCCCTCACTGCAGGCAGATTCTTGACATTTGAGCTACAGAGAAGCCCAAGAATACTGGAGTGGGTGGCCTATCCCTTCTTCAGGGAATCTTCCTGACCCAGGAATCAACTCGGGGTCTCCTGCACTGCAGGCAGATTCTTTACCAGCTGAGCAATCAGGAAAAGAGAGTTCTAGAGATCTGCTATAGAACATAGTGTCTATGGTTAATAATATGACATTATGAATTAAAACATGTTAAAAAGACAGATCTCATACTGTGTCTTTGCAAAACAACAATAACAAACCCCACAAAAGAACACAAAGTTTTAGTGGCTTCCCTGGTCAATGAGATGGTAAAGAGTCTGCCTGCAATGCAGGAGACTCGGATTTGACCCCTGGATCAGAAAGATCTCCTGGAGAAGGGAATGGCAACCCACTCAAGTATTCATGCCTGGAGAATTCCATGGAAAGATGAGCCTTGTGGGCTACAATCCATGGAGTCGCAAAGAATCAGACATGACTGAGTGACTTGCACTGCAAAGTTATACAGGTGATGGACATATTTAGTATCTTTGTTGTGGCAATGTGTCATAGAACTATACATTAAATGTGTGCAATTTTTTGCATATTGATTATATCTCAGTAAAGCTAAAAAATAGAGATAACAACACTAACCTCAGATGAGTAGAGGATTAAATTAAACATCATATATAATATGTCTGGGGCACAGCAGATATTTAATTGTATTAAGCAATAACCTGTCAGCCAGGACACCAAGCTTAGGCATTAACAACAAAATTATAAAAATAATGATATAAAGCTATCTTTCTGAGTAATTTAAATTATTCTACAATGAAAGATTCTTCTAAATTCAGTAAACACTTAAAAACTTAGAGTCCTGGATCTTAAAGCGTATAGTGTGGTCTCTGCTACTGGAAATGTAAGTATATATGTGTACATGAACTACAATTATGTTTAAAACTAGCTTGATGATCTTTTTCAATATATTTATATACACACACACACACACATACAGCTTGTAATGTGACAAGCAAACAATATGTCCATATGTTGTGTGTGTATATATATGTTATTTATCTATATATGTAACTGTAGATATGAGTATGGTTATATACATATTTACTTATACTTGTGCACATACATATTTGTGTATATACAGGCACAGTCATCTACATTTCCTACTTCAGTCCACAACCCACTCTCTCCCTAAACACTCTTACTTTCAAAGATTAGAATTGTTCCTTCAGGCATTTATCACGTATGTTTAACAACACACATATAACTATCTCTTGACTCACCTATCTTAAACATTATCTCTCATCTTCTTGTCATGCATCACAGGAATGTTAGCTCTATTATTCCTCCCTTCTCATCCCTACCCTCTTGTTAAATTGTTACCTTCGGGTTGTACTTATTGACTTGATTATTATCTGTTAATCCCTGGTTTGTATATTTTCTGTGAACCCTTGCAGGGCTAATATCTATAGCTACATATGGTCTTACTCTGATAGCTGGATAGTGTTACTTTGAATAGAGTTGACTTCATGTTGTTCCTAGAGGGTATAAATAACACTGAACTTTGTATGAACAGATAAAATAAAAACCAAAAACAGCATGAGATTTTTTATTAATAAATATATCAAGGTATTTAGAATCTTTTTAATATCATACTCCAGGTGGGCAATTGAAGTCACTCTTGAGCTAATGATTTTGCAAATGATTGAAGTAACATTGCTGGATTATATGTGCATGGAAGTTCTATTTTTAATTTTTTGAAAAGCCTGCATATTATTTTCCATAGTGTCTGTACCAATTTCAGTTCAGTTCAGTTCAGTCGATCAGTAGTGTCTGACTCTTTGCGACCCCATGAATCTCAGCACGCCAGGCTTCCCTGTCCATCACCAACTCCCGGAGTTCACTCAGACTCACGTCCATTGAGTCAGTGATGCCATTCAGCCATTTCATCTTCTGTTGTCCCCTTCTTCTCCCGCCCCAATCCCTCCCAGCATCAGAGTCTTTTCCAATGAGTCAATTTTTCACACGAGGTGGCCAAAGTACTGGAGTTTCAGCTTTAGCATGACTCCTTCCAAAGAAATCCCAGGGCTGATCTCCTTCAGAATGGACTGGTTGGATCTCCTTGCAGTCCAAGGGACTCTTAAAAGACTTCTCCAACACCACAGTTCAAAAGCATCAATTCTTTGGCACTCAGCCCTCTTCACAGTCCAGCTCTCATATCCATATATGACCACAGGAAAAACCATAGCCTTAACTAGACAGACCTTAGTCGGCAAAGTAATGTCTCTGCTTTTCAATATGCTATCTAGGTTGGTCATAACTTTTCTTCCAAGGAGTAAGCATCTTTTAATTTCATGGCTGCAGTCACCATCTGCAGTGATTTTGGAGCCCCCCAAAATAAAGTCTGACACTGTTTCCACTGTTTCCCCATCTATTTCCCATAGAGCGATGGGACCAGATGGCATGATCTTCGTTTTCTGAATGTTGAGCTTTAAGCCAACTTTTTCACTCTCCTCTTTCACTTTTATCAAGAGGCTTCTTAGCTCCTCTTCACTTTCTGCTATAAGGGTAGTGTCATCTGCATATCTGAAGTGATTGATATTTCTCCTGGCAGTCTTGATTCCAGCTTGTGTTTCTTCCAGTCCTGCATTTCTCATGATGTACTCTGCATAGAAGTTAAATAAGCAGGGTGACAAGATACAGCCTTGACGTACTCCTTTTCCTATTTGGAACCAGTCTGTTGTTCCATGTCCAGTTCTAACTGTTGCTTCCTGACCTGCATACAGATTTCTCAAGAAGCAGGTCAGGTGGTCTGGTATTCCTATCTCTCTCAGAATTTTCCACAGTTTATTTGGCATAGTCAATAAAGCAAAAATAGATGTTTTTCTGGAACTCTCTTGCTTTTTCCATGATCCAGCGGATGTTGGTAATTTGATCTCTGGTTCCTCTGCCTTTTCTAAAACCAGCTTGAACATCTGGAAGTTCATGGTTCTTGTAGCCTGGCTTAGAGAATTTTGAGCATTACTTTACTAGCATATGAGATGAGTGCAATTGTGCTGTAGTTTGAGCATTCTTTGGCATTGCTTTCTTTGGGATTGGAATGAAAACTGACCTTTTGCAGTCCTGTGGCCACTGCTGAGTTTTCCAAATTTGCAGGCATATTGAGTACAGCACTTTCTCAGCATCATCTTTCAGGATTTGAAATAGCTCAACTGGAATTCCATCACCTCCACTAGCTTTGTTCGTAGTGATGCTTTCTAAAGCCCACTTGACTTCATATTCCAGGATGTCTGGCTCTAGATGAGTGATCACACCATCATGATTATCCGGGTCATGAAGATCTTTTTTGTACAGTTCGTTTGTGTATTCTTGCCACCTCTTCTTAATATCTTCTGCTTCTGTTAGGTCCATACCATTTCTGTCCTTTATCGACCCCATCTTTGCATGAAATGTTCCCTTGGTATCTCTAATTTCAGCTGAATTAGATTTCAAGTGAAAGCAGATTTTCCTAGGATTCTTCACACTGGCTACAAGAGTGTTGGTCAACATAAAACACAATAGGTAAATAGCACTTTTCCTTCCTGTCTTAGCAAAGATGTTTATAATCCTTCCAGGGATAAAAATGAGAAAAAAATCAAGTGGGAAAATTCAGCTCCACAAATAACTGCTGTATCCCTAACAAGGGCAAAGCACTGTACTGCAGCACCATCCTATAGTTGTACATAAAATACCAGATTTCCAGACATAATCATAAAGGTCTTCAGAAAACCATGGTGAGGTTAGCAAATGCCATGAGGATCCACAGTAAGTAGTATAATTTTAATAGAAACTTTTCCTGAATATTTGAGAGCTCATGGAAAAATGAAACCTCCTATCTCCCAGATTTCTATTCTATCCACTTCAGAAAGTCTTCTCCAATTCTAATTCTTATCCCAAAATCTGTCCCAAAACATCACTTATTACCAGTGACTCCCAACATTAGCCGAATTAGAGAACTCCTGGAAAAACTCCTAAACATTAGCTTTCTATACATAAAGACTAATTCAGAAGATGGATTCTTAATGCAGGGATACTTTGCTGGTAACATTTACTTTGTTTAAATTATTATTCAATGCTGCCATTTTTCATAATCTTTCTTGAAACTTCTGCAATTATTGGAGCTACAAAACAGCCTTGGATTAGCTAACTTGTGCCATCTAAAGGCTATAGTGAGAACATCTTTGATGAAGAAAAATAAATAATAAATGATAAATAAAATTAGTTAAAAATATTCATATCAGGCTCTCTGCAAAATTAACTGAACAAAACTGTTCTCTGTGATGCTAAAATGTAAAACAGATAATCAGGGCTTGGACAGATACTATTGATGTTACATCAAGTTAAAATGAAGGAGAAAAATCAATAAACCTTTAAGCTGTAGTCTTAGTTCTGTTGTAATAAGCTGTGGGACCTTAGGCAAGTTACTTAATCTCTCTGGGTGTCATATTACTCATCTATAAAATAAAAGCAATGCACATGATTTTGGAAGAAATTTGACACTATAATTTTTTAATTTATTATATAAAAAACTTAAATATATATAAATATTTACATGAAATTCAGGAAAATGGATAGGTTTAAAGAAGAGTCAGTGAATTAAGAGAGAAATGGAGTAAGGCTTTCACAGTCCTTCCCCTTTTTTCAACTATTTCTTTTTCCTGGGCATCCATGATAGTCTTTTCCCAGGCTGCCTCACAGTTAGGTTTTGGCCAAGTAATTGAGTTCTAGGCAAAGGAATACTTTGGCCACCTGATGCAAAGGGCCAACTCTTTGGAAAAGACCCTGATACTGTGAAAGATTAACGGCAAGAGGAGACCAGGATAACAGAGGATGAGATGTTTGGCTGGCATCATCAACTCAGTAGACATGAGTTTGGACAAACTCTGGGGGATGGTGAAGGACAGGAAAGCCCAGTGTGCTGCAGTCCATGGGACTACAAAGAGTCGGACACAACTGAGCAACTGAGTTACAACAACAAAGGAATGTGATAGAATGATAGGTTTCTCTTCCATGTCTAGCCCATAAAACTACCACATGTGTGACACCCTCCATGCTCTTCCCCTTCTATCAACTTGATGTGGACACGTCAACCACCTTGAGAGGAAATGGGCATATGTATTAACACTTAGAAGAGACCCACTTACATTTTATACAAGCAAGAAGCAAACTTATTCATGCTTTACACATTATACATCATCATGTTTTACCATTAAATATCATTGTTTTATCAGGCAGCTATACTCGAACTGGTACAATAATTTTTCATTCAGATTGACCAAGGACAGATTTGTGTTCCTTCTTTCTGGAATCTCCTAAAAAAACACCAAATCAAAACTCATTTTAGACATATGACTTTCTAGTTTTGTTTGTGCTGTGAATTTAAATAAGAATTGCAGGGACTTTCCTGTTGGTCCAGTGGTAAGAATCTGCCTCGCAATGCAGGAGACTCCAGCTCAATCCCTGGTCAAAGAACTAAGATTACACATGCCACAAAGCAACTAAGCACAAGTGGCACAAACTAGAGAGTCTGTGTTCCACAACAAAAGATCCCACACGACACAACAAACATCCCAACTGCTACAGCTAAGACCTGATGCAGCCAAATAACAAATAAATTAAAAGAATCTCAAACTTTGGCTGTTACCTCAAGAAAACAAAAAGTGAGAAAGAACCATGAGCCATGGTAAATAGGATGACATAATTAGAGTTGAAAGGAAGGTAGAGACAGCTTCCAAATGTGGTTGAGTGCCCAATACAATGTCTTCTTGCACAAAACTCAGTTTCTTGAATGAAACAAGTGAATGAATGAACAAACCACAAATCTAATCATTTCTAAAGTGGAGTATGAAAAAAAAAAGAGATTTATTAATCATGCCATGGAATGTCTAGATTTAACTCATTCATGTTATCAGCAGTGTCTTCAGTGCAAAAGAAAAATTCTAATCATGTGTACTCTACTGACTTGGTTCACCAAGACATGGGAAATCTGGAATTCATTCAAAATCAGACTAGGATTCTACCCTACGCCTGGTTCTGTGCCCTCCCCACAAGAGGCACATATGCTCTGCATAGTTCCTCACCTGGGACCTAAACATTTTTCATGTGACCTCAGTAGGCTCCTAGTTCCCTTTGGCTTTTTCAGTACTGTCACCCTCATTCATAGAATAGGATTAGAACAATGGTGAAGATCACAGAAGTTCCAAAGAATAGCATGGAGAGATAAGAAAGCCTTCCTCAATGATCAATGCAAAGAAATAGAGGAAAACAATAGAATGGGAAAGACTAGAGATCTCTTCAAGGAAATTAGAGATACCAACAGAAATTTTCATGTAAAAATGGGCACAATAAAGGACAGAAATGGTATGGACCTAACAGAAGTAGAAGATATTAAGAAGAGGTGACAAGAATACACAGAAGAACTACATTAAAAAGATCTTCATGACCCAGATAATCACAATGGTGTGAACATTCACCTAGAGCCAGACATCCTGGAATGCAAAGTCAAGTGGGCCTTAGGAAGCATCATTACGAACAAAGCTAGTGGAGGTGATGGAATTCCAGTGGAGCTATTTTAAATCCTGAAAGATGATGCTGAGAAAGTGCTGTACTCAATATGCCAGCAAATTTGGAAAACTCAGCAGTGGCCACAGGACTGGAAAAGGTCAGTTTTCACTCCAATATCAAAGAAAGGCAATGGCAAAGAATGTTCAAACACAATTGCACTCATCTCACATACTACCAAAGTAATGCTAAAAATTCTCTAAGCCAGGCTTCAACAGTACATGAATCAGGAACTTCCAGATGTTCAAGCTGGATTTAGAAAAGGCAGAGGAACCAGAGATTAAATTGCCAACATCTGTTAGATCATTAAAAAAGCAAGAGAGTTCCAGGAAAACATCTACTTCTTCTTCATTGACTATGCCAAAGCCTTTGACTGTGTGGATCACAACAAACTGTGGAAAATTCTGAAAGAGATGGGAATACCAGACCACCTGACCTGCCTCTTGAAAAATCTGTATGCAGGTCAAGAAGCAACAGTTAGAACCAGACACTGAACAACAGACTGTTTCCAGATTGAGAAAGGAGTACGTCAAGGCTGTATATTGTCAGCTTATTTAACTTACATGCAGAGTACATCATGAGAAATGCTGGGCTAGATGAAGCACAAGCTGGAATCAAGATTGCTGGGAGAAATATCAATAACCTCAGATACTCAGGTAACACCACCTTTATGGCAAAAAGGGAAGAAGAACAAAAGAGCCTCTTGATAAAAGTGAAAGAGGAGAGTGAAAAAGTTGGCTTAAAGCTCAACATTCAGAAAACTAAGATCATGGCGTCCAGCCCCATCACTTCATGGCAAATAGATGGAGACACAATGGAAACAGTGAGAGACATTATTTTCTTGTGCTCTAAAATCACTGCAGATGATAACTGTAGCTGTGAAATTAAAAGATACTTGCTCCTTGGAAGAAAAGCTCTGAGCACCTAGACAGCATATTTAAAAGCAGAGACATTACCTTTACCAACAAAAGTCTGTCTAGTGAAAGCTATGGTTTTTCTAGTCGTGCAACTTCACTTTCACTTTTCACTTTCATGCATTGGAGAAGGAAATGGCAATCCACTCCAGTGTTCTTGCCTGGAGAGTCCTGGGGACGGGGGAGCCTGGTGGGCTGCTGTCTCTGGGGTCGCACAGAGTGGGACAGGACTGAAGTGATTTAGCAGCAGCAGCAGTAGTATGGATGTGAGAGTTGGATTATAAATAAATTTAAATTTTAAAAAATAAAATTAAAAAAGAAGAAGAAAGCTAAGAAAGCTGAATGCCGAAGAACTGACACTTTTGAACTGTGGTGTTGGAGAAGACTCTTGAGAGTCCCTTGACTGCAAGGAGATCCAACCAGTCCATTCTAAAGGAGATCAGCCCTGGGTGTTCTTTGGAAGGAATGATGCTAAAGCTGAAACTCCAATACTTTGGCCATCTCATGCGAAGAGCTAACTCATTGGAAAAGACTCTGATGCTGGGAGGGATTGGGGGGCAGGAGGAGAAGGGGACGACAGAGGATGAGATGGCTTTATGGCATCACCAACTTGATGCACATGAGTTTGGGTGAACTCCGGGAGTTAGTATGGACAGGGAGGCCTGGCGTGCTGCAGTTCATGGGGTCACAAGGAGTTGGATATGACTGAGTGACTGAACTTAACTGAAGACCACAGTTGTAGAATACAAATGCCTGGGTGAGAACTAGCCTCTGAAATTTTAATCTTGGGAACTTGGGAAAGTTACTCAAGCTCTCCTCATCTCTAAACAAGAGTACTAACAGTACTCACTCCTCCAGCTGTTGTAAAGAGACACTGAGAAACTCCAAGTTTAGAACACTGCTTGATGCACACTAGGTTAATTCTCAATAAATTTAGATATTATAATTTCTCCTCACTAAGGTTATACAGTCTTAAGATGGCAGGCACCAGTGGAAAAAAATCAGACAGCATGTCAAAATTCCTAGATTGTAGGTTCTTAGATGGTACTGGTGAAATTTTCTGCAGGTCAGCAATGGAGACACAAACATAGAGTACAAATTTATGGACACAGAGGCAGGGGAGGAGGAAGGAGAGGGTGAGATATGTGGAGAGAGTAACATGGAAACTTACATTACCATATGTAAAAGAGATAGCCAATGGGAATTTGGTGTATGACTCAGGGAACTCAAACAGGTGCTCTGAAATAACCTAGAGGGGTAGGATGAGGAGGGAGATAGGAAGGAGGTTCAAGTCTGTTGCTAAATAGATATTTTAATGTGAACACATCACAACATTTCTGAGTCTCAATGTTTTTATGTTTCAAATGAGAGGGGTGGCCGTATGATTTGTATTTTCCCTTCCACTCTATGACTCTACGTCTTATTCAGTTCTCTGTAATCTCACACTCAGTACTTTGTTCAGCACATGAAGTACAGACAGACAATTCCATAACCTCCTTCTGACACCTATTCCAATTGTTTTAAGACGAGAGTTCACTC
>SJYC01062526.1:0-14425 GCA_006408675.1 Madoqua kirkii
AGTTCCACAGATTTTGGATCATCAGGTTTTTGTTTTCATTTGTCTCCAGATAGTTCTCAATTTATTCAATGATGTATGATTATTTAGTAGCATATTATTTAGCTTCCACATGTTAATGTGTTTTTCCAATTTTTTAATTCCATTTCTGTATTTATCCAAAAAAAAATGATAACACTAATTTGAAAAGATATATATACTCCTATGTTCATTGTAGTATTATGGACAATAGCCAAAATACAGAAGTAACTAAAGTGCCCATCTATAGGTTAATATGTAAAGAAGAAATAGTATATAAATACAACGCACTATGACTCCTCCATAAAAAAGAATAAAGTTTTGCCATTTGCAACAATCTGAAACAACATGGATTTAAGAGTATCATGCTAACTGACAAAAGTCAAAGACAAATACAGCATGATTCCACTTACATATGGAATCTGAAAAAACAAAGCAAAAGAAAAAGCAAAACAGACAAAATAATAGACACAGAGAATAAGCAGGTGGTTGCCAGAAAGAAGAGACTGTAGGGAGGAGAGAAATAAGTAAGGGAGACTAAGAGGTACAAAAAACAAAACAACAAACTTTTTTTGTTTCCAAAATAAGTTAGTCACATCGTGGGGAATGTAGTCTGTAATAATGTGATATCTTTGTATGGTGACAGATGGCAGCTAAACCTATGGTGATCATTTTGCAATGTTTAGAATTATGTCACTATGTTGTACACTAGAAACACCATAGTGTTGAAGGTCAGTTATAGTTCAAAAACCAAAAAAAAAAGGATAAAGTATAGAAAAGATCAGATTTGTGGTTACCAGAAGCAGGAGGCTGAGAGGAGAAGGAATTTGATGAAGTTAGTAGAAAGGTACAAACTTCCAGTTATAAGATAAATCAGTTCAGATCAGTTGAGTTGCTCAGTCGTGTCTGAATCTTTGTGACCCCATAGACTGCAGCATGCCAGGCTTCCCAGTCAGTTATAGTTCAAAAACCAAAAAAAAAGGATAAAGTATAGAAAAGATCAGATTTGTGGTTACCAGAAGCAGGAGGCTGAGAGGAGAAGGAATTTGATGAAGTTAGTAGAAAGGTACAAACTTCCAGTTATAAGATAAATCAGTTCAGATCAGTTGAGTTGCTCAGTCGTGTCTGAATCTTTGTGACCCCATAGACTGCAGCATGCCAGGCTTCCCTGTACATCACCAACTCCCAAAGCTTGCTCAAACTCATGTCCATCAAGTCAGTAATGACATCCAACCATCTCATTCTCTGTCGCCCTGTTCTCTTCCCGCCTTCAATCTTTCTCAGCATCAGGGTCTTTTCCAATGAATCAGTTCTTCGTTTCAGGTAGACAAAGTATTGGAGTTTCAGCTTTAGCATCAGTCCTTCTGATAAATATTCAGGACTGATTTCCTTTAGGATTGACTGATTTAATCTCCTTGCTGTCCAAAGGACTCTCAAGAGTCTTCTCCAATACCACAGTTCAAAAGCATCAATTCTTTGGCACTCAGCTTTCTTTATGGTCCAACTCTCACGTCGATACATGACTACTAGAAAAATTATAGCTTTGACTAGATTGATCTTAGTTGGCAAAGTAATGTCTCTGCTTTTTAATGTGCTGTCTAGGTTTATCATAGCTTTCCTCCCAAGGAGCAAGTAACCAGAGATGTAATGTACAACATAATAAATATAATTAACATTGTTGCATATTATCATGAGTTAAGAGTGCAAAATCATAAGAATCTTGTTCACAAGGGAAAAAATGTTTTATGTTTATTTTATCTCTATTGTGGTAATCATTTATGATAGATATAAATGAAACATTACAAACATACCTTGTATTTATACAGTTCTATTTGGCAATTTGTTGCTGTTGTTTAGTTGCTGGATCATTCATATTCTTTTGCAAACCTATGAACTACACAGCCCACCAGGCTCCTCTGTCCATGGGATTGCCTAGGCAAGAATACTGGAGTGGTTTGCCATTTCCTTCTCGAGGGGATCTTCCTGACCCAGGGATCAAACCCAAGTTGTCTGCATTGACAGGTGGATTTGTTACCACTGAGTCACCTGAGAAGCCCATTTATATTCCAATCAAAGTGGGAAGAAAAAGTAAGTAATGTATTTCTCTACCATAACATTAAATATCATCTATAATATTAATAGGATGATTTTAAAAATCTATTACATCGACCATCCTGGTAACAAAAGTTCTAAAGCATCCACACATATTTGAGCACATGTTACTTGACAGATGCTTTCACTCATATTTTTCATTTGAAATTTAAGAGAGCTCTTTCAGGTCAGTGTTATCTCCTTTTTAGAGAACAACCAAAGGCACAGAGATGGTAATTAATATCCTAGGGGCACAATAAACCACAGATCTAGGATTTGGATGGACTTCTGTTTCCTGGACTGGTGCTTAATCCACTCCATCAGAGTTGACTTCTGTGGATTCTGCTTAAAATCCCAAGGTCATCATGACAGTGTGACTCCTGTGTGAGACAGTCCAGCTTACTCCACAGAGGGGGAAGTATAGCAAGAAACTATTAAAAAAATTGATTGTATTTTAGGCACCATGACAAGCTGATTTACCACATAGTTCCCTAGTTACTCCACACTTTATATGTAGAGTATCATTTATCGCATGTGTGTGCTCAGCCGTGTCCTAGTCTTTGCAACCCCAATGGACTGTAGCCCACCAGGCTCCTCTGTCCATGGAATTTTTCAGGCAAGAACACTGGAGTGGGTTGCCATTTCTTACTCTAGGGGATCTTCCCGACCCAGGGATTGAACCGGTATCTATTGTGTCTCCTGTATTAGCAGGTAGATTCTTTCCCACTTAGCTACCTGGAAAGCCCCATGGGTCATATATGCACAGAGTCTATTGTCAAAAGGACTCTCCTAAAGTGACTGCACTATGCACCCACCGTTACCATAAGAAAACCTCTTCTATGTGGTTAAAGTAACTTTTCTGCCCCTTGTCATATCCTTAAGGGCAGAAGAAATGAAAGCTCATGTTGTTGATGACAGAGTAACTTACAGGATCTACCTTTACTATCTCATAGCACTTCTAAAACCTCCAGGACACTGCACTTACTTATCCTTACTTGTGTCACTTGGGAGTTCTTTCGTTCATAAGTCAAGGGCTGCTTCTTCATGTTCCATGGATGACTGGATTCCATTTAGCCTGCCTCAACATTCCACCTAACAATTCATTATCTTTTTACTGAGCATACACCATATCCCAAACACTATGCTAAACAATGAGTAATAAGTAGAAGAGAAATGGAGTTTTCACTCTAAAAGCTCATAGCCACATGAAAAAGGGAAGTAAACAAATAAAACATTTTTAAGAAAAGTGTTACTGACATAGGTATGGGGTACCTGCGGAGGCACTTAGGTCAGCCTGGTGCCTGGCACAGAAGTTGTTATTGTTGTTCAGTTGCCATGTTTGACTCTTTGAGACCCCATGGGCTTCAGCACAGCAGGCTTCCCTGCCTTTCACTCTCTCCTAGAGTTTTCCCAAACTCACGTTCATTGAGTTGGTTATACTATCCAACCATCTCATTCTCTGTCACCTTTTTCTCCTTTTGCCTTCAATCTTTCCCAGCATCAGGGTCTTTGCCAGTGAGTCAGCTGTTCGCATCAGGTGGCCAAAGAATTGGACCTTCAGCTTCAACATCAGTCCTTCCAATGAGTATTCAGGGTTGAAGTTAATGAATGTCAAATCATGCAGAACAGGTGGGCATTGCCCAAGTTAAGAAATAAGTAATGTCTCTTCTAAAGGTAGAAACAATAGTAAACATGATCCAGAGATGACTGTGTTGCTTAAGATGAGGAAAAAGCGCTTAGAGACAAAATGAAGACATTATTAGGGAATTACACTGTTAGTCATGGAAAACCTCTGAGAGGTTTCACAGGGAAAGTTGAAAGATAAGATTTACATCATAGAACAGTCACAATGGAGGCAGATGATAGGGGCCAACTGGGTAAAAAGACTGGAATAAAACAGAAAGATGTGTCCAGAGACTGTTGTAGGCATCTACAGAAAACCTGGTCTAGTGCAACTATAGTGTGGAAAAGAGAAGTGTTTGGATTTAGCAGACATCTAGGATAGTGTCAGCATTTCTAATTTTTTATGTGTTTTCTTCCCACAGTCCTGGAACACTGGCCCTCCCTGCTGACCTCTCCTGACTTTGCCTAGTCTGAACTTTGTGTGAGTATTCAACCCATTCCTTCCAGACTTCTCCACCTACTTGGTCTCCTGTCCTCCACGCTTACAGGCCAGGCCATTTAGGGTCTAAGTTGATTGTGGATTTATTCTAAATCATGTGTATCCTGAGTTTCTCTCAATTTTAATGGTTCACAATCACTTATTTGCAATGCAAAAAAAAAAAAAAAAGTCAAAGATCCTCTTCAAACCCAAGTGTTTTCACGAGTTTGAGCAAAGTCACTTGACCACAGAGCTGGATGTGAACTGATGTGAGAACTTTGTGTAAGTACTAAAACGTTTTGTCAGACAAACATTAATGAGCTTGGATTACATCACATTTTGCTAGGTATTTCTTGGGATATATGCTCTGTAGTACCGTTCTGAAAACCAGAAATCTCTGAACCTGGCTAATTAGGTTTGCTAATCAGGATTGTAGACCCCTGTCTGCATTTTCCCTCACATGTATGACACAGGATCAATGACCGTGGCCAGCATTTTCAGTATGTACTCATCCAACTAAGCCTCTTTCTCTGCTGTTTCCATAATCCAGTTGTGCTGTGAGTGCTCCTTTATATGTAATTTAAAAACAGCATCAAGGAAATCCACTGAGACGGCAGCTGTTCCATTTAAAATGTTCAGAAATGTCTTGCCAGCTTAAAAAAAAAAACACACAATTTCAAAGACCTATTTAACCTTTGCACTGATTTTTTTTAAGCTACAGTTTATTCAATTAAAAAGAAACATTTAAAAACAGATAATATTTTTTGCAGTATCTTAGCAACAGGTGATTGAACCCATGCCTAGAACTAGGAGTTGAGATTTTGCCAAAGGGCCACATACTAGTGATATCTTCCTTTTAACAAATGGAATAAATCTAATATTGTTTTGGACAAGTTGTGCTGGGTTACATCATAGTATGAAGTTTTGACAACAGAGCCACACTACAGGGAGGACAAGCGAAGAGTAAAGGTTGGGTCTTATAGACTCCCACAGCTTTTAAGAGAGAAAAGCATATACTCTCGAGAGGCATAGAGCTCCATCCCAGGTGCCTAAAGAGAATTTGTGATTAGGCAATTTTTACCGAGGGCCCTGATGATTCAGAGTCAACTGGCCAGCGGTGACCTCTGAAGTTGAGAGCTCTGCCCTACTCTTTGTAGTCTACCTCGAACTGGAGGTTCACATAGAATTAGACACAGTGATTCTCAACTCATTTGAGAATGTGATATAAGCCTCATTCAAGAAAATTACACCTTTAAAATATACATGCAAAATATTTGTACAATTTCTAAGGACTAATACAATAGGTTAAAATCAACTGCGAATCCCACAATTGTTCACTGTGCCCTGGGAACAGATGCCTCCATTACATCTTGTTAACTTCCATAACCTCAGTGGAAATGGGGAGAAAGAGGGTGAGTGAGGTGACTAGTTCTATGGTCCTAAGCAATGTCATAGTACAATCTGCACATTTATATGGACAAAAAGTAGAGTAAGGTTGTTGGGATATAAATCACATTAACGTTAAGGATGAAGTGAGGATTATATAATTTTTTAAAGCTTTCCTGCTCTTGAACGTTCATGTGCTGGTAAATGGTAGATGCAATGTTAACCACTAAGGGGTTTTTCAACACCTTTGAAAAATTGTAACTAAAATGACTTTTAATATGTTCTCAAGAAAGTCTTCGGTCAAGGCCAGTTGTCCAGGTACATTTCCAAAAAGCCCAAAGTATATAATAACAACCTAATATGCTTGCTGTGATAATGAGATGATACATGTGAAGTATCTAATAGCCTGATAACATATAGGTGCCAAGCATATTGTAGCAATTATTCTCATAATCATTGGATATACATATAATCTTTTGTGTAAGGCAACTGCAAGCATCATCTCTGACTCAATTTGGGTGAAGCCAAAAGAGACCACCCATTGAAACAGCAAGCCATTTAAAACACTGTGTAGGTCTGCTGGAAATTCCTTCTGATCAGAGGAAAGCTAGCTCTCGTCCTTAGGCAGTCATCCAGCAAATATTTACTATTTTCAGAGTTCTAATTTATGTCAGGTACTGTGTTAGAGGCCAGAGATTCAAAAAATAAGTACATGGTGGTCTCTCTTCAACAGATATATAATCCAGAAGGAGAAAGATATACCTAAGTAGATAATCGCAATAGTTTATGGAAAGTAAGAAAAATATGCACATGGCATTCTGAGAGCACAAAAGAGGTCAATTTAACCTAAGTGGGCAAGGGAGGTGTGTTAGCCTAGCCTCTGTTTTCATCAAAAACAGAGACACCCCTCCTGCAGAAATACTCCTTTTCCCAAATGAAATGAGTTTTTCCCACAAGGATGCAGAAAATTTTGTATCCGTTTCATCTACCTGTCTTCTCTTGCATTCAATCATTCATTCATCCAACATCTATTCAGCTATGATTGTCGTAACGGGCACCTGGTGAATGCAGTGACTGGTGGCCCTTGAGGTGCTCACACCAAGCAGCGACATGTGAAGAATGCCTGGAGGCAAGAGCTCCACAGAAATGTGCAACAGTGATAGCACAGAGGAAGGGAAAGATTATTCCTTTAAGGGAATAAAATTGCTCACAAGCAGAAACGAAGTACATACAATCTGAGGCTTGGGGACAAAGTTTCAGTTTATCCTGCAGGGAAGACAGAACAAAATCATCCACAGGGGGCATCTCGTGTAAACCCATTGGCAAGGGCCATGCTCAATGTGAAAATATTTCTGGAAGTATTTAGTTACCTCCAGGTGTTACACAGCTATTATCCAACTTATGGACTATACAATCCATGGAATTCTCCAGGCCCTCATACTGGAGTGCATATCCATTCCCTTCTCCAGGGCATCTTCCCTACCCAGGGATCAAACCCAAGTCTCCCACATTGTAGGCGGATTCTTTACCAGCAGGGCTCAGGGCTCAGATGATAAAGAATCCACATGCAATGCGGGACCCTTGGGTTCGATCCCTGGGTTGGGAAGATCCCCTGGAGGAGAGCATGGCAACCCACTCCAGTATGCTTGCCTGGAGAATTCCATGGACAGAGGAGCCTGGAGGGCTGCAGTCCATGGAGTCGAAGAGTCAGACATGACTGAGTGATTCTCACTTCATTTTATGCTTCACGAAGAGACTGGTTGAGGGGTCGGTGTGACTGCAGCTTGGATCTTTCCCCAAGTAAAAAAGTAGACCAGTGGCACACTGCGGTAACGATTCAGAGCATCCTACTTCCCGCAGGGCAATCTCTGCACAAACTGATTTTTCTTTCCCTGTTGATCAAAAACCAGTTCCAAAGTATTCAGAGCTTTTAAAGTTAGACAGAATGGGACTACCTACAAGAAAGAGACCAAGATTTTGCTCTTAGAATGCGACCTTACATGAGCCCGTGCCTAGAGAGCCATCCCGCTGCAGAACTCTTTCCCACCCCAGCTCACCTCGGGGTCAGCCCACCAGAAATGCGCTCGGAGTCACAGCACAGGCGGCGGCAGATAACGCCTCACTCTGCCTTTGATCTGCGTGCATGGTGATTGTCAGACCATACATTTCTTCTAGTGATGAAAACACTAACAATACCCCAACCCCAACCGTTAACCCCAAACCATGAGGTTGATAACGTTCTCCGAAATGAGGAAGGGTACCGTCTGCCCTCTGAGCCCTGGCATTTGGAAGAAAACCCTAGAGAGAGCGTCTCCGGCTTTTGGCATGAAGCAATACACTGGTGGTGCTGGGGATTTGCTCCTTTGCAGGCAGATGTCACTTTCAAATAAAAGTTGTTTTTCTTTTTTTTGCACACAGGATCTGAACAAAAAGAGAATGTTTGCTATTAAATTCAGGCTGACTGGCCCACCCCAAGCACAGAGACAATCTGCCTCTGCGTGGGGAAGGGAACTTGGAAGGATGTCTCCAGGCCTTGGCACAGTCCAGGCTTTCTGGGCCTTGGTGACATATAGGTGCTTTGTAATATAGCCCATTTGTTATACTGTTTAAATATGTATACGCTGGGTACGGAAAGCTAATATCTGGAACATAAGGTAATCCTATATGTTTTTCAATGAAAAACACGAGGGGAGGCGACTTGCTGCCAGCGTTCTGCCATTCTGGCTTAATTCTGTCTTTCAGTTATGTGATACCCCTGAAAGCATACTTTGTTAAAACCGCGTGGAGAAAATGAGCCACAAACAATACCCACTCCATCTTTGAGAACCAGGAGGCCGATTAAACATAGTTTCATTTGAAACTCAAAGAAACAACCAGGAAAGCAACTTCTCAGCTGTGCGCCCCTCCCGCCTCCCCAGTGGATTGGGGCATTGTTTGTAAAAGATGCTAAGTGTGCACTGCGTGGGGAAAGAAGTGAGTGAAGAGGAGAGCTATGCTTCCTCAAACATTTTGAAAAGTGCTTCATAGGAAGGAGACATCCAGACTCTCTGGCATGTTAGAGGCAGAGAGGTGAAGCTTCCTAGGGGATGTGATTTTTGGCAATACACTCCACTGGGGTGGGAAAAAAAAAAAAAAAGCTGAAATCAAAACTAAAACTGGTAGGTCCCTGGCGGTCCAGTGGTTAAGACTCCACACTTGCCATGCAGGGGGTGCTGGTTGGATCTCTGGTTGGGGAACTAAGATCTCACATACTGCATGGGTGGCAAAAAAAAATGCTTTTTTAAATTAAAATTTTTTAAAAAATAATTAAAATTGGTGAGAGTAGTGCTACAGGGAAAGGGGCAATTGAATCTACAGATAATAAATTTCTAAAGATAAGTGGCTTTGCTCCCCTTCAAAGGCTGCTGGCCTGAGAGTGGAGGCAATGGAGCCCAGCCAGGTTTCAACAGGAGCGTTTGCTTGCTCACAGGTTCTCTGTTCCTGCTCACCTTCTGATGCTCAGAAAGGCAGTTTGGATAACAGAAAGAGCCTAGACAGTGAAGTTGAGAAACCCTGGTTTTAAATCCTAGTCCTGGGTACATTCATTTATTTATCCACCCTGAATAATGGTCTTAAACTCACAAGGTTGCTGTAAGAAATCAAAGTAACATGTAAAATGGCTAAGCATGGTGTCTGATATAAACTGCAGTGTCACCAATATGCAGCTGTCTCAAGATGCATTGTTGTGTTTCCTGCATGCCTGCTCAGTTGTGTCGACTCTTGGCAACCCTGTGGACTGTAGCCCACCAGGGTCCTCTGTCCAGGCAAGAATACTGGAGTCAGTTACCATTTCCTCCTCCAGGGGATCTTCCAGACTCAAGGACCAAACCTATGTCTCCTATGGGCAGGTGGATTCCTTACCACTGAACCACCTGGGAGGCCCCCAAGATTCATACATGCATTAGTCACTCAGTTGTGTCTGATGCTTTGTAACTTCATGGACAGGCTCCTCTGTCCATGGGATTTCCCAGGCAAGAATACAGGAGTGGGTAGCTGTTGCCTTCTCCAAGGGATCTTCCTAACCTAGGAATTGAACCTGGGTCTCCCGCATTGCAGGCAGATTTTTTTATCATCTGAGCCACCAAGGAAGCCAATATGCATAATGGCCCTAAAGAAATAACCCTCCTAAAAACCTGTAAGATAAGCCCAACCAGATACCTAACGAGTAGGCCTCCCTCAGTTGATCTCCTACTCTTCACAGCCCCCATTGTAGAACAAGGATTTGTAATAGTCCCTTAGGTCTCACCCTTGACACCAGCTCCTCCAAAAAGTCATCAGTGATTCTCAAGGACAGAAAGCCTCCTGAGCCTCTTCTGTGCTCCCAGTCACACTTCACTATGATTTTGTGCATCCATATCTGTTTTCTCCACCAGCCTGTGGGTTCCCTGGGACTTACGTCTTATTTATCTCTGTATCCTCCACTCACCCCCTGGCTAACATAGAGTGATATGGAACAAGCATTTCAAATATATCTGTTGAATAAATGAATGTGTGAATAAATGAATAAGATTGAATGGACAACCATTTCCTTAATCTCCAAGCTGAACGTTCAGACAGATTTCTGAGTCATGAACAGGTTTCCCCAGTCTTGTCACTCACCATGAAAACACAGGCAGGAAAGTCCTCAGTAAACCACATCTCAAAGAAACAGTTTCCGAGTTCCTTTTCTCTGGGTGAAAGTCTGCCCTGTGGAATCATGGAGTCATGAAAACCACTGTCAGATGCAGAGAGGAATCTACTTACTTGAGAGCAGATGAATTAACATTGTTGAACAGCCAGAGCTTCCTCACTGAGCAGGTGTCTTCCTCCTTTGTTCAAATGTTTCCAGCATCACTCATTTGGGATTTTCATGGGCTGCTTCTATCTCAGACAAAAGCCTGATTTAGAATGACCCTTGCCCTTGTCAGCCCAGTTACACTCCTAAGAAGACAATTTTTCAGAAGAAACACCAAGGCCCATCTGTACTCGGAGGTAACAAAGAGCCCACACCCAAATGACAAGTGTGGCTAATGCTTCCACAGGGCCATCTAGAGCACCTTCCTTTTGGTCTCAGGACAGACTAGCCTGTCTTCTTCTCTTGTTCACATTACATTAAACACTAACTCCATCTCTGAAAGCAGCCCTGAT
Organism: Madoqua kirkii; assembly: GCA_006408675.1. NCBI lineage: Eukaryota > Metazoa > Chordata > Mammalia > Artiodactyla > Bovidae > Madoqua > Madoqua kirkii. The sequence continues at coordinate 10,760 of SJYC01062526.1, forward strand.
CACAAGAAATGGAAGTCTGGGAAGACACATGCCTCTACGGGAGGTGTAGATAGAAAGAAGGGGGTGGGTAAGAACAGAGGACATGGAATATCAGAGGCATTTCCATCACTGTTTTTACTTTGTTAGACAAATGAACATCAGGGGATGGAGAATCACAAGACTTCAGACTTCTATTCAGTCTTTCATCTATTAAACCTTGAGTGAGCCCTAACATGGTTTGATTGCCCATGATTGTCCATGCATGGCTACGGAGCTACTTGTATCAGGTCCTGGAGAATTAGGATTCCCACAGGCTCTGCTGGGGATTGACAGAGGGCTCAACAAAGTAACTAAGTGCCCCCTTTCATCCTGAGTTAATTCACAAGATACTTAGCATAATTTTAGATTGTTGACTAAATGGGTTTGTGAATATTTTATCCCATTTTAGACAAACTTACTATCCAGCAGTCGGCAGTGCTCAACAATTCTTGGAGTCCCTGTAGGGGCAGAACCTTCTGCTCCAAGATTGCTCTCCAAACAATCAAGCACAAACCAGATGGTACTCTCTCTGCAGGCAGACTGATCTCTAATGAGACAGGTAATGCTGATTTCAGTTGCTTTTCCCTGATCACCAACTGAACACTCTCTTCTCTGACAAGGAATAAACAGTAGAGAGGCCTAGAGAGTTACACTGGCTAAATGCCCCTCCGTATAGAAAGAGAAGGACTCCCCTCTCTTGATGTGACTAATACTTGCATACAACTTCTTTGTGACCTGCTGCTCCCCAAGCAAGAGAAGAGCTAGTCCTACTTCGTTAGTTAAGGCTTTGGCATTATCATGGTAAAGTAATAACAGTCCATGGAGATTACCCTTGCTGTTGGAGAAAATGAATAAAAATCAAATTAACCAGAATTCAAGTGAGGGTTCTCCTCTCTCAGTGGGACCTTGTCTTCTTATTCCCCAACAGGAAAAAAAAAAGATCACAACAAAGGTGATTAATACCTGAAATTTACTCAGAATCACGTCAGTTCTGGTCTGGGCCAAAAACATTCTCCTAATTTCTCAGAACTTCTGCAGCTAAAATTATATGCCATGAGATACGATGGTCAAAGGGGATTCCCAGATGGCGCTAGTGATAAAGAACCTGTCTACCAATGCAGGAGATGTAAGATACGCAGGTTTTATCCCTGGGTGGGGAAGATCCCCTGGAGGAGGGCACAACAACCCACTCCAGTATTCTTGCCTGGAGAATCCCATGGACAGAGGAGCCTGGCAGGCTACAGTCCATGGTGTCGCAAAGAATCGGACATGACTATAGCAACATAGCATGCATGCACACACGGTCAAAATAATAGGCGCACTCTAAGCATAGGCCTGACGCAGACTTAAGAATGTTTCTTAGAAAACACTTACTAAGACTGGATAATCAAAAAACATTTTACATATATGTTCAATGATTTTCTAACAAAGTTTAACTTAAAAAAATAATTACTCAAAATTTTTCATTTCCTAAGCATTATAGCTAGCCTGACTTTTACTGTATTGTCATTTAAAACAAACAAAATTGAGTCTTGATTCCTGTCAGCTAAGTAAAATGACTACAGCAACATAGCATGCATGCACACACGGTCAAAATAATAGGCGCACTCTAAGCATAGGCCTGACGCAGACTTAAGAATGTTTCTTAGAAAACACTTACTAAGACTGGATAATCAAAAAACATTTTACATATATGTTCAATGATTTTCTAACAAAGTTTAACTTAAAAAAATAATTACTCAAAATTTTTCATTTCCTAAGCATTATAGCTAGCCTGACTTTTACTGTATTGTCATTTAAAACAAACAAAATTGAGTCTTGATTCCTGTCAGCTAAGTAAATATAGTCGGTTGAAGCTTAAATTATCATCCATCTTAGCAAAATGTTATATTAGCAGTCAGTGACTGATTAGTTATTTATTCTCTTAAAGAGTAACTAAAGGAGATTAATATTCTGATAAACTTGTCACTGATTTCTGAAGAATGTCTGGCTTTCTTTCATCACTTGAAGTATAATGTGTCAGACATAAATTCCATTATAGTTACAATTAGTACTAATGCCTCCCAAATTATATTTAATGGAAAGGTCATCATTTTAACTACAAATAATTTCTTTCTTAAAAGTTGTAAATGGATTTCTATGAAAAAAAAAACATAGCTAAATTAATGATGAGGAAAGAAAAGTAAGTAAATCAGAAAGACATAAGTTTTAAAAAAAAGACATTATATTTTGCTTATTTTTCCAGCTGGGTTACATTTTTCACTCATGTTCTGCCAGTATTAGTTTTTAGGTGACAGTGGGAGAGGAATGGGGAGGAGATGAAGAGAGAAAGAGAAGAAGGTAAGACCTCATTAAACATGCTAGGTATGTTTCAGACATGGTATAAGATGGCTAAACATTGCTTGTCTTGAGTCTTACAATAACCCTGAAGCAGGCACGTTTCCTCCTTTGTGTGTGTGCTTAGTCACTGTCGTGTACGACACTCTGCGACCTCATGGACTATAGCCCGCCAGGCTTCTTGTCCATGAGATTCTCCAAGGGAAGAATACTGGAGCAGATTGCCATTTCCTTCTCCAGGGGATTTTCCTGAACCAGGGATTGAACCTGTGTCTCCTTCTAGGCAGGCAGATTCTTTACCACTGAGCCACCAGGGAAGTGTTTCCTACTTTACAGAGTAGCAGAATGAGGCTCCTAGAGGTTAAATCCCATAAGCAATTTTGTTCTCTTAGGGATATGAGGAAGTGAAAACAAAAGCTAGGCCTACCCAGCTTCAAACCTCCCACCTCCATAGGCAATGGTTATTGCTTCTCATTCTTCAGGGTTATGACAGCTGCTATAGGAACTCAACATTCCCACCAGCATGATGGGTTAAAGACCTGACCTAGGTGATGCTGGGATAAGTGACAGGGAGACCAAGTCTTCCCTATGCTGCTCAGATTCCTTCTCTGATTCTTCTGTAATCTGGGTTCACCAATGGATTTCTCCTTAGACATTTCTAAAAGCATCAATTAAGGAATATAAGAGACACATAAGATAATAATTTGGCCAGTATTTAGGTTGGATGACTATAGTGCCTCCTAACATAAGCACAGCATGTTGTGAATGACTTTGTTTTAAAATGACCATGAGATTTAGAATTAAAAGACCCAAGTCTTAAGCAATTACACATAAAGTAAAAACAAACAAAAGACCTATTTCCTATAAATTTATCCCCTCCACACACACTAATCCCTATATGAAATGAGAGTTTATTCTGATAAACTATTTAGAAATAAGAACACTTTGAGTGCCTCAGACTGGTTATCTGACCTTGTACAAGTCACTTTTGCACCTCTGCAGCAGATTGCCTCTGCTGCTGCTGCTGCTGCTCAGCTGCTTCAGTTATGTTCGACTCTGTGCAGCCCCATAGACGGCAGCCCACCAGGCTGCTCCATCCCTGGGATTCTCCAGGCAAGAATACTGGAGTGGGTTGCCATTTCCTCCTCCAATGCATGCATGCATGTTAAGTCACTTCAGTCAGCCCGACTCTGTGCCACCCTATAGACAGCAGCCCACCAGGCTCCTCCGTCCACAGGGTTCTCTAGGCAAGAATACTGGAGTGGGTTGCCATTTCTTTCTCCCAGAAAAACCAATAGCTCTGACTATACA
>SJYC01062527.1:0-23145 GCA_006408675.1 Madoqua kirkii
CCTCCGTCCACAGGGTCTCTAGGCAAGAATACTGGAGTGGGTTGCCATTTCTTTCTCCCAGAAAAACCAATAGCTCTGACTATACAGACCTTTGTCAGCAAAGTAATGCTTTTTAATACGTTATCTAGGTTTGTCATGGCATTTCTTCCAAGGAGCAACTGTTTTTTAATTTCATAGCTACAATCACCATCTGCAGTGATTTGGGGGCCCAAGAAAATAAAGTCTTTTACTGTTTCCATTGTTTCCCCATCTATTTGTCATGAAGTGATGTGACCAGATGCCATGATCTTAGTTGTTTAAATGTTGAGTTTTAAGCCAGGATTTTCACTCTCCTCTTTCACCTTCAACTAAGAGGCTCTTTAGTTCCTTTTCTCTTTCTGCTGCTTTTTTAGTTCCTCTTTGCTTTTTTAAGCTGGTGTCATCTGTATATGTAAGGTTATTGATATTTCTCCCAGCAATCTTGATTCCAACCTGTGCTTCATCCAGCACATTATTTCACAGATTTGCACCTCAGTTTTCTCATCTAAAAGTAGGAAGACTGGATTACTTCAGCCTTGGATCAGTGGTTCTCAAAGTGGGAACATGTTGGAAGTGTCGATTCTTGGGCCACACCCTAGAAGGTAGGTCTAGGTCTAGGTCTAGGTCTAATAGGTCATCTACCTGGGTCCTCATGAAGCTCTAAAAAGTCCCATGACCTGTATTAAGATCAACCTCTTCCCAGTGTACTCTGCATATCATTTCAGTATACACTATTGTAGACAACAGACACTCTTAGCATCAACCGTGTGCCTAGTGGAGGCATCCTGGTACACAGAGCCTCAGCTCCCGATTCCTTGAGGATTTCACAGTCTACTGAGAAGAAAAAGGCAAGTCAACAGAAAACCAAGCTCGATAAGTGCAGTATGAGTGGTGATGCCAGGGGCTATGGGAAGACAGAGGGAGCAGTGACTCAGAAGCCAAGAGCTTTAACTCAGGCAGGAGACGGGGAAGAGAGTGGGAGGGAAGAATTCAAGTTATAGGAGAAGGCTTTTGGGATAGGGGACTTTGAGGTCTGCATTTAAGTCCAATGAGGAAAGTATTAATTTACATATTTTACAGGGGAAACAGACAATCACAGCAAAACGTCCAAGTTCACACAGTTATTGAGTGAAAGAGATGAAATTTAAAGGCAGATCTTTGGACTTAGCAACTCCTATTTTATTTGATACTGTGCTTCTACATTTCTTACAGTAAAGCGACTGTTAGGGAACTATGGAACTCTCCCCCTTACCGCTCTCCCCACACCAGTAATAAAGCAAAATCCCCGTAGGTCTAGGGGGGAAGGGAGTCCTTCAGTCAGTGAGGCAGCAGTGGCAGAGCTGAGGCCCGGGCAGTCACCAGTGAGCCTATTAAATGTATCAGATGTCATCGGTACCTCCTTTATCCTTCTCACTTTGGACCTCACAAGCTGATAAGAAGGGGAAAGCGTTATAACCCAGAAGTAAAACTGTTGCATGATTATAACCCTGACAGCCTCCCTCTAATGAGCTTCCCTGCAGATATAGAGAGGGGAGAGTGCTTTGATCTCCAGGGGCAGGAGGCTGAAAGGACCACTGTTTGGAGCAAAGCTGTCTGATGGGGTCCAGTCTTCCAGTAATCAAAGTCACAAGCTACCATCTGAGCCATTTGTGAACCACAGATAAGATTAGCTGCTCATTTGATAGATCAGCCACCACCATCAATGGAGGCTAATTGTATCTGAAATATGACCAGGGGAGTGTCAGCTCCTGGAGACAAGCATTTCCTTTATCCTGAGCTGGAAGACAGGACAGCATTCTGTGTTTGAAAGCTTGAGTTAAATGTTAATATGTGCAGCATTTTTCTCCCTCCTTACCCCACCAGCCATAAGAGAAGACGAAATGTGGGGTCCTTTGAATTAGTAGTTATATTTTTGCAAAGATTCTGCATTATGGTGTCAGAGAATACATTCTTTCAGGGCTCAAGGCTGTAGGTTCAGGAAGAATTGCACCATGGAATTCTTTCATAGCTTTAGAACTAAAAAAGGAAAGTGTTCCAGCTTTGAAAATCATGTCCAGGAAGAGAGGCTTTGAAATTCTAGAGTGTTGTGTGCTGTTGGGAAAAGAAAGGACAATCGGTCGGTTGGAATTTGAAGGCATTTATATGGATAGCATTTTGCCTCAGAGGCTGAGGTGACTGACAGCTTTACTTTCTTCAAACTTATTCCCATGTCAGTAGAACTTGAGCTCAAAATGAATCATGATCAGGCAACTTGGATGGCCCCAGTGCTTTGGCAAATGAAGAAAACCCATCTCATTGTTCCGCTCCACGTCCACTGAAGTTGAGTCTTTGGCTACTAAAGAGATAACCCATTCTTTTTTATTCTCCAGGCACGAGAATGTCTGGTTCCTAGCCCTCTGTGAATATCCCTGTCTCTGACTATAAGCCATTTTAGCTTTCTTCTTTTACGGAGGTGAGAACACAAACCCCCCACTCCCCTCTCACCAAGCCGTCGCTTGGGCCGCTCTATTTCCAGCCTCGTCCACTATAGCTCTTAAATTGCTAGGTTGTCCCCATGTCCAGGCGGCTAGTAAAAGCTGCCTGAAAATGGCAAGGTATGATGAGAAGCACCTCATTACAGCTCCCAAAATACACAGGCCCAGAATAGCCTTGAACAGTTGAGGTAAGAAAAGAAGAAGGGGCCCAAGAACAGAAAAACTCTCTCTCCCACCCGGTATGGGAACTGAAAGAAAGTTCTGCCAACTTCTTGAAAACTCTCAAGCTAAGATGGCCTGGCAGAGGCCACCTTCATGGACTCCTTCCTACTTCCCAGGTTGGGTGGATGCCCTGTCCTGCCAGCATCTAACATCTCAGGTTTAGAAGCTATCTTAACCTTGTAGAAGGGGATGACAATGGTGGCAATGCTCCAGTAGAACCTCCAGATTTGGGTCCCAGGGCTATAGAGCATTACAAGCGGAAGAGCCTTTATCATGAATAGCACCCTTAAAACACACCAGGCACTGTGCAAAGCATTTTTCTACATAGCTATAAATTATTTAATCTTCATCAATAACTTCTGAGGAAATACAACTTTAAAGAAGAAGAAACTAAGACTCAGAAAGGTTAATAACATCACCCCAGGATACAGTTAGTAAGTGGCAGAGCTGGTGTATGAAACCAGATTTGTTTGACTGATGGCAAAATCTTCACTTTTTTATACTGCACTATATGTCACTTATTCCAACCTTTTCTTTCAATGTTTTGCAACAAAAATGTTGACTAGCTCACTTCAATAACCCTATCTATACTATGGCTGCCTCTAAAATGTCTTCTTATTATCCAACTTCAATAACACCAATCAAGTTAACATAGCAAGGGAGCATCTTTGACATACAGATGTGCAAGTTCTGTCTTCAAAACACAGAATCATGGGACACTTGGAACTAGAACCCAGGGCTCAACTGCCAGGCCATTTCTCTGCTTTCTCTGCATTTGCTCCAAAGCATCAGGCAAGTCCACTCTGAATCCAGCACATGTTAGGATGATGCCAGCAGAGGACATCAGGAGAAAGCCCTTCTGCATCCAAGAGGACTAAATAAAACACTGAAAGTCAAGTGCAAATTTCTGATCACTAATGATGAAGCGTGAGCTTGCTTTTCAGAGCACTTTATGATAAAGAGTTACAAATTCTCCAAGGACTCTATCAAGAGATGGCTAAGGACTGCTGACTTGACCCAGTCATTAACACCACACATTAAAATCCTGAGATTTGACAATCATAGGTGCTTTTCTACGTCTTGTCTGGATCTCAGCAAATGGGGTGTGAAAGCAGGGAGACAACTGAGATCCAGTCAAAGAGAATTTGTGACTGCCAAGTTCTGTGACATCAAGCCTTAGGAATTAAGACAGTGCTCTGAGGTCAAGGGACAGACAGGTTCTTTCCTGCAGGATTGTGGGTAATGACGCTATTGGCCACAGGATGGGGAACATTACCCGCAGTCTGAGGAGCTTCTTTAGTCTTCCTGTCAACCAGCCACACCAGGACTCTGCCACAAGCAGCTTAGGTTGCTATAGAGAATCAGGCATTATTATAATTTTTTTTTTTTTCTGAACTTCACTCACACTTTCTGGGTTTTTATTTTCCATGCAGTTTTAGCTCATATTTGGGAGAAGCATGTTTAGCCGTTCCCAACACTTTGATTCTCTGGAACATGATTTAATAATTCAGCAGTGGTTGCTGCACAGGCTCTGTGCTGAGGATGAAACAAAGCATGTAGAGCTTGTCTCTGGGCATCACAGAAATACATCCTGAGGTCGGTCTTGCTCAGGAATTGTTTCCCTGGGGGAGGCTAAACCCCCACATTGCCTCAGAAGTCAGGAGCCTTGGGTTCCTTCTAATCCAACCTCAGTCAGCTGTCTCACTTTGAGCAAATCCTGGTTTTCTGCTCTGGAGCTCATTTTCTACAGTTTAAAAATGAGGAGAGCTTCCCTGGTGGCTCAACGGTAAAGAATCTGTCTGCTGATGTAGAGGACACAGGTTCAATCCCTCGTGCAGGAAGATCCCATGTGCTGTGGAGCAACTAAGCCTATGTGCCACTATTGAGTCTGCACTCTAGAGACCAAGAAGTGCAAATACTGGAGCCCATGTGCCCTAGAGCCTGTCCTCTGCAACAAGAGAAGCCATTGCAATAAGAAGCCTGCACACTGCTTCTAGAGAATAGCCCCAGCTTGCTGCAGCTAGAGAAAGCCGATGCAGCAATGAGACCCAGCACAGTCAAAAATAAGTAAACAAACAAAAATTTTTTAAATAAAATAAAAATGAGGAAGCCCTATGGGTCTAAGTCTGTATGATTCTAAAACTTTTCACATTGTCTCCAGGAAACATTCTGAAATAGGCTGATTCTCAGTAGGCACTAAAAGGATGAGTTTGGGGCAGGGACATTTGATGAAATGCCTGACCACTACTCTTCAGATACGTGAAGGTCATGGAAGATGAGATGGGACCAAGAAACTGTCACAGATTTGAGAAGACCAAGAAGTTCAATTCAGTTCAGTTCAGTTCAGTTCAGTTCAGTCGCTCAGTCGTGTCTGACCAAGAAGGCACAACATCTAAATGCAATGTATGGGAGCCTGATGGGACCCTCAAACAGAGCAGTGGTGTCGGTGGCAGAACTGGGTCAAGTCTATGAGTCTATAGTTAATAGTATTGAGTCAGTGTCAATTTAGGTTTTAATATCACAGTTATGTAAGATTTTAGCATTAGAGGACGTTGAGTGAAGAGTATATGGAAACTCCATAATGTCACAAATCTTCAAATAAAATATTATCACCATATAAAAAATTAAACTTAAGTGTGGAGATTCCTTAAAAAACTGGAAATAGAACTGCCTTATAAGGTATACACACCGAGGAAACCAGAACTGAAAGAGACACGTGTACCCCAACGTTCATCACAGCACTGTTTATAATAGCCAGGACATGGAAGCAGCCTAGATGTCCATCAGTAGATGAATGGTTAAGAAATAGGCTGTGTATATGTGGTATATATACACAATGGAATATTACTCAGCCATTAAAAAGAATAGAAGCCCTATGGGTCTAAGTCTGTATGATTCTAAAACTTTTCACATTGTCTCCAGGAAACATTCTGAAATAGGCTGATTCTCAGTAGGCACTAAAAGGATGAGTTTGGGGCAGGGACATTTGATGAAATGCCTGACCACTACTCTTCAGATACGTGAAGGTCATGGAAGATGAGATGGGACCAAGAAACTGTCACAGATTTGAGAAGACCAAGAAGTTCAATTCAGTTCAGTTCAGTTCAGTTCAGTTCAGTTCAGTCGCTCAGTCGTGTCTGACCAAGAAGGCACAACATCTAAATGCAATGTATGGGAGCCTGATGGGACCCTCAAACAGAGCAGTGGTGTCGGTGGCAGAACTGGGTCAAGTCTATGAGTCTATAGTTAATAGTATTGAGTCAGTGTCAATTTAGGTTTTAATATCACAGTTATGTAAGATTTTAGCATTAGAGGACGTTGAGTGAAGAGTATATGGAAACTCCATAATGTCACAAATCTTCAAATAAAATATTATCACCATATAAAAAATTAAACTTAAGTGTGGAGATTCCTTAAAAAACTGGAAATAGAACTGCCTTATAAGGTATACACACCGAGGAAACCAGAACTGAAAGAGACACGTGTACCCCAACGTTCATCACAGCACTGTTTATAATAGCCAGGACATGGAAGCAGCCTAGATGTCCATCAGTAGATGAATGGTTAAGAAATAGGCTGTGTATATGTGGTACATATACACAATGGAATATTGCTCAACCATTAAAAAGAATCCATTTGAATCAGTTCTAATGAGGTGGATGAAACTGGAGACTATTATACAGAGTGAAGTAAGTCAGAAAGAAAAACACTAATACAGTATACTAATGCATATATATGGAATTTAGAAAGATGGTAATGATAACCCTGTATGCGAGACAGCAAAAGAGACACAGATGTATAGAACAGTCTTTTGGGCTCTGTGGGAGAGGGAGAGGGTGGGACAATTTGGGGGAATGGCACTGAAACATGTATAATATCATATAAGAAATGAATCACCAGTCCAGATTCGATACAGGATGCTAGGGCTGGTGCACTGGGATGACCCGGAGGGATGGTATGGGGAAGGAGGTGGTGGGGGGCGGGGGGGTGCAGGGTGGCAGCTCAGGATGGAGAACATGTATACGCCTGTGGTGGATTCATGTTGATGTGTGGCAGAACCAATACAATATTGTAAAGTAATTAGCTTTCAATTAAAATAAATAAATTTCCCAGAAAATGGAACTGTGAATTTCTCAAGGTCAGGGGTTTTCTTTTCTCTTTCTGTATGTTCTTAGCAGCTAGTATAGAGGTATATGGCAGTAAGTTTTCAAATTCTTAACAGAATCAAATTGGCCAACACTTAGTCACAACTGAATTTTAACCTGGCCTAGAGCAACACGTAACCTTGTCACTGTTAGAACAAGTTGGTATTACGACTACGGTACTTCTACAACGAAAACAAAAAAAGTCCAGAAAAATGCTGTTTCCTGGCACCAAGGGGAAAAAAAAGCTCTCCACGTTCAAGTCAGATAGCCAGACTGATTTAGGAAAATATAAAGGAAAAAAAAGAAAATGTAACAACACAAAAGATCAAGTGACTCCTTTAATAACAACCATTATCTTTGCTATTTGGACTGAGACAGAAGCTGCAGATAAAGTAACCATTAAAGAAAAAAACAAACAAACAAAAGAAAGAACAACAATAACAACAAAACCCTCTGGGCTTTCAATGTGTTTTTCATAATAAATGAATTGCCCCCACCAAAATGCAGCCTTGAGGAGTTAATTAAACAGCTTGCCCCCATGGCTGATTCTGAGATGTTAGGGGGCCCCTGACAGGCTGCTAAACAAATGGGGACAATAAAGGTATGGGCTGTTTGGCTTGATTGAAGAGCCTGAGTTTTTCACCCCTTGGTCTCTGAACCATCTGGAAGTGAGTTCATGGAATGTGGGACGGCAGCTTCTCTACTCTTATCTACTGATAAGGTTCTCAGGCTCAAACACGTGTACTCGAAAAGCAGGGCACAAATATTTCAGACCTTAAATGACTTGCAAATCCTCCCTCTAAACTTCATGTGGTGCTATAGCACAGAGAGAAGCACAGACGCCTCACGTTTGTCCCCTCGGAAGGAATCTGGGTCTTCAGCACAGAAAGAAGTACACATATCTCACATTTGTACCCTCAGAATTAATCTGGGGCTTGGATGTCAAGATGAGCCAAGACTGAAAAGTTGATCTAAAGGAAAACAGTGTTTTGGTTTTGATTCGTGAGTTTCACCCACTTATTCTGAGTCTCCACAGACTTTAGGCTATAAAGGTCAGGCTTCAGAGAACTGCCCTAAGAGGAAACTGCCAAGCAAAGGATGTTTGACTGAGCAAAGAATTTGAGGAGAAGGGCCAATATCTTTCCATGTCTACAACTGCTGTTCATGCTGAATCATAGAAAAAAAAAAAAAATCTGAGGATGGCCTCTAACTTCATTGACAGAGGTTCAGGTATCTGATGATAGAAAGGTTTGGCTGCTGGGAATGAAAAAAAAAAATATGGAGATTGGGCTTTTTGCTTTCAGAATATAAAAGCGAAAGAGTATAAATAGTATGTATAGCTGGACATGTGTCTGGTGGGTATATGAGATTGTGGGTGGGTGTGAGTGTAAAATTAAATTTAGACTAAACATAGTCAGGAAAAAAACATGATTAAATGAGGTTAGTAACATCTCAGGACACATACCCGGGAACTGAAAGGATGCAGGAGCTTCCCAAAAGCTTTCAGAATTCTACCATTTAAGCATCCATCTAGTCCCCTGTTTTTGAGCTCCTAGTATGTTCTAGGCACTAAGAGGATCTTGGGAATACAAAGTCAGGTGACACATTTAAACCTTGTTCTCAGAGAGTATGCAATCTACTGAAACAGACAGACGTACAAGTGCAGGACACATTTACAGGACAGAGTGATAAGGGCTACTATAAGAGCAAATTTAGATTGCTCTGTAAGGCCAGACACAGGGTGACAGTGAACAGAGAAAATATCTATGTGTCAAATGTTTTTCAAAACAAAAGGTGTTTCTCGCATGTTTGGCTTATCACATCTCAGACTGATCTTTTAACTCAAATAAATACTAAGGCTTTAATATCTGTTTGTGGAGCTAGAAAAATACAATAGTATACTTGATCTGAATATTTTTTCTCTCTAGCCTCAAAAGTCTCAATTAAGTTGTCTGATGAGTAAAATTACTTTTAAAAGAACAAGAAAATTGTCATTTAATTTCATTTCCTCACTCAAATGTTTTGTGAAGCACTGATTCAGTGCCAAGAACTGGTATCCATGTCAAGGAGTTCAGCCCCTTTGTCTTAAGTCTTTTGAAAGGGGCCACTCTGGCGTTAATTTCTTATAAAACTTAATGGGTTTCATAGTGAAATAGTGATCCTATTTTCCTTTCTCGACAAAAAACATACTGATAATTTTGTCACACAATCTCGCTAGAGTCAGAGAAGTTGTCTAAATGCATTATAGCTAATAGCAAAGTAAAACAAAGACAACCATGGTCTATTGGACAAAATGATTTCAAACATCTTAGCTCCGGTGAAACAAAATCAACCAAGTTCTTTCATGCATACCTGTGATACCAATGTAATGCTTTTGTGAAACTAACACTAGGCAAATACACCAACAAACATAGCAGTCATGACAGATCAGCTGTGATAAACCTTTGTAGAATTCAGTGGTTCCCTTAAAAATAACACAGCTCTTTAAGGGCCCTATACTCATACATAGAACAAAATTAACTTTGAATTTATAATTTTTTATATTGTATTCTTAAATACCCTCAAAATGCCCCAAATGGAGATTCTAAGTTCCCTGTTCAAATATGAGCTCTCTTGATTTTACTAGCTATGCTCCTGGGTTTAGTTTCTCCAGCTCAGTGAGGAAAAGGCTTCTGCTCCCAGAGGTCAAACATTATCTTGATTTAGCAGGTTGGGCCCCTGAATCACTGCTATGCTCAGTAGCAAAGAATGCAGGCTGGGGAGGATTAATTACCAAAGCCAGTAATCTTGACTCCAACCTCCAAAAATATGGGGAAGTCCAAAAAAAATCTTGAAAGTGATTTGCAACATTCTGTTCAGATCAGTCTCATGAGTAATGTCACTCTGACACCTCTTAACCATGTAAACATAATTATCTCAGACCCATCTGATATTCTTCTGAACCTTCTCCTTTTCACCCTAAGGCTCAATTTTCCCTCCTCTGAAAGAAGATCAACACAGTTGCAGGAACGGCCTCTTCCTCTGTTTTTCAAGTGAAACAAATATCCTCAAAGTGTAAGCATGCCAGTAGCTTCTTTTATGACAAGTTGCGTGATTCCCACATGCATGGGCAAAAATTAATTATGTATTTTGGTCTCAGACCCCAGGGATGTAGGTTCTCTTAGAGAAATCTGGTAAGCCAGACCATACCCTGCAATTCCTGTCATTTCACATCAGTGAAATCTTGTTTACTAGGAAGTAACTAGAGAGGAAATTCCCAGCTGACCATTAAAACTCCAAAACAGACACCACTTTCATTTGCTTTGATCTGGGCTCCATCAGGGCTTCCCTGGTGGCTCAGCAGTAAAGAATCTGCCTGCAATGCAGGAGACGTGGGTGGAGATGATCCCCTGGAGGAGGGCATGGCAACCCACTCCAGTACGGAGAATCCCATGGACAGAGGAGCCTGGTGTGCTACAGTCCATAGGGTCACAGTGTCAGACACGATAGAAACGATTGAGCACACATGGACACACATGGGCTCAGCTCAAATTTTGCACAAGATCACATGTCTGCTGTATCACAGGAGTAATTCAATGAATTAAAATATATGTGGCTGAGGTTGAAAGTGAAAGTGAAGTCGCTCAGTCGTGTCCGACTCTTTGCAACCCCATGGACATAGCCTACCAGACTTCTACATCCATGAGGTTCTCCAGGAAAGAATACTGGAGTGGGTTACCATTTCCTTCTCCAGGGGATCTTCCCGACCCAGGGATCGAACCCAGGTCTCCTGCACTGGAGGCAGACGCTTTAACCTCTGAGCCACCAGGGAAGCCCTGAGGTTATTCATCCATTAAACTTATATAAAAGACATCATTGACATATATGCATATATATTTATATATATATATATATATAGACATATACACGAATGATGTGTATGCATTTATATGTATCTAGACATATAAAACCATGCCACCTGCTAGCGTCTGATACTGCTTAAACAAGGGTCCTAGGTTCAGAATGCTACTGCTACTGCTAAATCACTTCAGTTGTGTCCGACTCTGTGTGACCTCCTAGACAGCAGCCCCCTAGCCTCCCCTGTCCCTGAGATTCTCCAGGCAAGAACACTGGAGTGGGTTGCCATTTCTTTCTCTAATGCATAAAAGTGCCTTAATATAGTCCTTCCATCAATAACAGTTCAATACAGCTATTGGAAAATTTAATAAGAAATGGGGAAAAGTGGCATTTCACTATAAATGGTACAAACAAGTTTTACTTAAAATTTGGAACTTGATCCCATTATGCTATTGTCTGGGCATAATTACAACTAAAACACAAATAACTAAGAAAAAATGTATTAAAACAGCTGATATAGCAAGAAATGCAATTGTCGAAGGATACTAAAATCCCAAAGTTTATTATACACGCTTACCCAATATGTGTCACATGGGGAATTCTTTTCCTTCATAGCAAACCATTGGGGATTTTAAAAAATAATATACAAAGGAAGAGCTTAATGAACTGCATATTTGGAAACTTACGTCCACTTTCCCTGTGTCCAGCTCAAGGTTTGCAGGGAGGCTTGACATCACAAGACTTGACGGAAGAGAAGGCAGTTGTTTGCCGTGCAGGTCCTGTAGAGGTATGTGGAAATTAACATCGAATAACTGGTAAGTCAAGTACATGCTTCTTTTTTTTTGAGCTGATGTAACTAAGACTAAATTTTATCTGTCATTCCCTAGGAGCAAGGTAAAGTGCAAAGGCAGGTTTGTTCTATGACCACAAAGGAAACAGCACAGTGGGTGGTGGGAGGTGAGTCAGGTCACCTGGCTTCCAAGTGTTATGCCCAAAACTCAATGTTCCATAAATGTGAAGAGAGGGGCTGTGTTACAAGATCATATGGAACTGGATCACTCTCGGTAACTGACATTCTCTACCACCTTCATGTCTTTCCAAGAGAGTCCCACTGCTCTTAGGATTGTATTCAAATCCTTAACCAATCATTCAGGGTTTTGACTCTATAGCCAAACACTACATCCTCCTTCCTCAAGACTCATTTCCACAACCCTTCTATCTTCTCGCTTTCCACAAAACATGCATTCATGTATGTGCTGGGTCAGAACTTAACTACTGCTTATTATGTGCCAGGACTGATTGCCTTGGGAATAAGGCAATAAACAGGACAACTCCTTTCCCTTATGGCATTTGTATTGGGAGAGAGGCACAGTGAAAGACAATAAACATATAAACCAGTAAGTCAGTCGCATTTAAGTGGCAGTAAGTATCTGGAAGGTAAAGAAGGTACTTCCATGAGGAGGCAGAGGGGACCCCTCCAACCTGAATGATCAGAAAAGCCTCATTCTGGATGTAACTTCTAAGGAAATCCTTTTCACAAATGGAAGACATAGTAGATGAGGTCATGACCAACTCTTTGAAACCCCATGTAGCCCAACAGGCTCCTCAGTCCATGGGGATTCTCCAGGCAAGAATACTGGAGTGGGTTGCCATGCCCTACTCCAGGGGATCTTCCAAGGGACCGAACACAGGTCTCTCATGTTGCAGGCAGATTCTTCACAGTCTGAGCCACGAGGGAAGCTGTGAGGACATGCAAAGAAGTCCAATTTGGCTTCAGAGATTAAAGTGTTTGACACATAATGGCTGATTGGCAGAATCTATGATGCGCCCCAAGATTTCTCACAGAAACTAATCTTTTCCACTGTTTTCCGTTATATTACCTTCTTTTCTCTCATGTGTAACATAGCCAGAAGAAAGCTTTTCTACATTTTTCCCCCATACATCTAAATATTTTGCTTATTTCCAATTGTGTTCTTTGTTGTTCTTTCTTTTCATTTGCCTGTTTTAAAAAATGTCTATAAGTTTGTGTTTCTTTTAATGAGATTTAGTTTTTCCCTTCCTTTTTGTATTTACTAAGTGGGCAATAATTCACCGGCTGAGTCTGAGAATGGGTTAATCCCTTTGCAGTCTGGGTAGAGCAGAGTTTCCGCCCTTGGTTCAAATGCTAAGTGAACCTGCATAACCAGCTTCAGGTGCAGTTTAATCTCTAGGCCACTGTTTATTTGTCAAAGGCCTTGCTGTGCACTCCTGTAGGTCAAAAGGCACAGAAATGAGAGGTGGCAGAGAGGTCAGACCCTGGGGAACCGGGGAACAGCCAGGACTCCAGTAGGTTTGGCCATTAGCTCCCTGTGTGGCCTGGGCCAGGCCCCAAAGCCCCTGAAGCTTCAGTTTCTACTTTTGTACATGAGAGCCATGGCCCAGAGAATCCCTGAAGGCCCCCGCCTCCCCCACCGCAATATATTCCCCAGGAGACAGTGAACTCTGGGGAGAGAGGCCAATCCAACTTATAGAAACAATTACTGCTAGCTTGATCTCACTTTGTAATTCCTGAAGAAGAGTTCTTAATATCTGTTAGATATTTATAGGGTGAAGTTCTTTGTTAATTACCTTCGTATGCTATCACTTTTAATTTTCACACAGCTCTGTGGAATACTTGCTGTTATTTCAGATAATAAAATTTGGACCAAGTTAAGGAATTTCATCAAATTACATAATTAGAATGCAGCAAAGCTAGATTATTTCAACTTTTATACATACCATACTTCAGTGTTTTAGCTCTATTCTAGTAACTAATATATAAATTAAAGGCAATGTTAAATTACATAGGATCTTAAAACAATATAACTGGCATAGATGTAATGCCAAGTGTGTGTTAGTTGCTCAGTCATGTCCGATTCTTTGTAACCCCATGGACTGTAGCCCACCAGGCTCTTCTGTCCATGGAATTCTCCAGGCAAGAATATTGGAGTGGGTTGCTGACCCTCCTCCAGGAGATCTTCCTGACCCAGAGATGGAATGTGTGTCCCTTATATCTCCTACATTAGTAGGCATGTTCTTTACCACATGCCACCTGGGAAGCCCAGAGAGATAAAGCCAGATATTTAAATGGGAAGGCAGATATTCTAGCAATACTTATGCCAGACTATTATTTGACTGCCATAAGCCAGTAATATAGGTACTTAATAAGGATGCTATCACATATTCTGGTCAACCACTGTTTTCAGTGGGGCATTATATTTATTTGGAAGAATAATTAGTAAATAAATTACTTTTAATGTGTAAAAATAGTAACTATTACAACTTTCCTTGTCATAAAGGACTCTACTTAAATCTGGTCTTAATACTGGAATTCTTGGTACTTAATTAAAAGGAAAAGGTATTATCAGATGGCTTTGACCAATGGTGCCCCCTCTGACTTGGACTGATTCAACATGCCTCGCTAAATACAATGGAGAAGGAAATGCCAACCCACTCTAGTGTTCTTGCCTGGAAAATGACATGGATGGGGAGACTGGTGGGTCCATGGGATCACAAAAAGTCCAACACAGCTTAGCAACTAAACTGCAACTACAGATATCCAAAGAGAACAGGAACAACATGCCAATCTTCTTAAAAAGGCCTGATGCCATTCTCAAAGCTCTTGACTCATGCAATCTGGCATTTGGCATCATGATGACAGGGAACACAAGTAATCATTCCTGAGGGATTTCCTCAGCCCCCAGGTTTCTGTCTTTCTACATAAACTGCTCCATGCAGGGATGCTGGGGTGCAGTTATCGCTTCTTCTTTTCCTCCCTTGCTCATCTTTCTTCTTCAAACCTATTGTTGCATCCTCTCTCTCCGAGACTGTTCACACTCTGGCTCTTCTTTTGAGACTCTGATCAGGTATTCTAGTCCATCCTGATTGCCCAACTGACCCCGGCAAGGTGGTATGTTACTGCAACAAAATGCTTGAGACTTTTGGGAAGTACACAAGTCCACCAAAATTTCACCTCTCACCTGAGTTTAAAACAAACAAACAAAAACACCTTTTGTTTGTTCTAAAATAAAAGGGAATAAGATAAAACAGAAGGAGTAAAAGAAAGCACTTTCCCTTGAGATTAGATTCTTCTCAGAGTATAAGCTTTAGTGTAGACAGTTGATAACGGGGATGAAATAAATCACTTAGGAACAAAAAGCTTCACAAGGCTGCTAGAGGTAAAAAATATAGAAAGGAAAAAGGAAGAAAAAAGAAACACAGGAGGAGGAGGGAAACTAAGAAAAGCTGCCAATTTGATACAGGACAATTGTATTTTACTTCTGGTTAACTTGATTTTTGTATTATTCCATATTTTTAACATTATATTTAAAATACTTCATAATGAACTAGAATAATTTGGAGAGGAAGCAGGTGGTTTCTAGCTGGAAAAAAGAAAACAAAAGGAATGACAACAAAAAATACCATAAAATCAAAATAATTATCCACAGAATTTCTTTATTTGAGATGTTATGGTTTTAAAGAAACTCTTCATAGTTATTTTTAACATAATTATAATTACTTTTTCAGCTGGTGGATGATCAAATTACCTCCTAGCCCTTGCCCCACAGTCTCATTTACTCTGCTCCTTGTATGAAAGAATCGATACTGATTCACAGAAATTTCTGTGTCGAAAAAAGTACTCACAGTCCAGAACTACTGAATTTAACAATTGGAGAGGAAGCAGGTGGTTTCTAGCTGGAAAAAAGAAAACAAAAGGAATGACAACAAAAAATACCATAAAATCAAAATAATTATCCACAGAATTTCTTTATTTGAGATGTTATGGTTTTAAAGAAACTCTTCATAGTTATTTTTAAATAATTATAATTACTTTTTCAGCTGGTGGATGATCAAATTACCTCCTAGCCCTTGCCCCACAGTCTCATTTACTCTGCTCCTTGTATGAAAGAATCGATACTGATTCACAGAAATTTCTGTGTCGAAAAAAGTACTCACAGTCCAGAACTACTGAATTTAACAAAACTTAACCAAAATTGGAATTTTCTTTTTGGTCCATGTTGTTAGAAGAGAATATATCTTAGAACATATTTTCATTAGAAAATTGGTTTCAGGAAGATCTATAGCTTGAACCTTTGGATTGCAGTTCAGTCAACTGTGAGCAGTATAAAGCTATATGAAGTATTTAACTTCATTGAGTTTAGGTGGAAATAATAGTTCATAGAGTTGTTATTAAATGACATATAAAATACCTAGTACTGTATTTAGCTCACAATAAGTGCTCTATATAGGATGGCCAAATAGGAATAAGGATGATGGTAAAAATTAAGACTGTGACCCCCCATGCTTTGTTTGGCTTTACATTCAGGACTGTGGTATCTGAGGAGATTCATAATCTGCTTTGCAAGGTAAATGAACAAGTCACCAAAATGAAACATTGCATTGATCTGGCTTTTGTTCCAATGTTAAGAAGTGCCAAGGAAGAGTAATAGCTCTTTCGAACTTACTTCTCTCTTTCAATTTTAAACATCTTCTCTTCTGACTCTAGCCCAGGTGCAAATTCCTCTGGGTTCTGACAAACGATTTGCCGGATTGAATGCTATCAGTATTTGGGAAAATGGATGAACATGCAAATCTTACAACAAAAGTTAAAAAAAAAATTTGATATTTATTGAAATAATTTTTTAAAACTTGAATTTTGATTTATTTTATACACATGAAGTCTTCACAAATAAATTAACAAGTAACAACCTAGGTTTTGCTACAAGATGCATTGCCTTAGGTGCAGTGTTCTTAATAAGAGATTTATGAGAAGATGAACTTTATTAACTGACATCTATACCCCAGCCCCCACACTCTACAAATAAACTCTTTCCAGCAAGCATAGGATAAGTTTTGGCTACCAGTGGAGCTGTGGATATGAATAGAGTTTAAAAACCAAAGGTAACATCACAGATCAGCTGGCCTGGAACTTCTGGCTCAGGGTAGGGCCTTCTCTGTCCACCATGCCCTTCACTGATGAATGACCACATATGATGCTGCCCCACTCACTCTCCTGCGCCATCCCCTAAAGGGAGCTTTGTCTCTGAAATGAATGAGTGAAACTTATCCTATCCTTTCCTTAGAACAGAAAGAAACCCTAGAGATGACAATTAGATAATAATAGCTCAGAGTTTTACTTTGAGAAAATAAATCAGTACATTCCCTTTCCAAAAATGAAACTGAGATCTGGAGACTGCAAAAGACAATAAATTCAGAGAATCAAAACTAATGTCAACACCCAAGTCCTGATGCTCATACAGTCCCACTCCACATGTAGCTAAAGACCTTGTAAAAGAGACCCAGGGGTGTCAGGTAGTTGAAATATACAAGAACAATATATACCTGGAAAAATAGATGGGCTCTGGCCAAGAGAAAGAGCTTGTGACATTGATTTCTGTCTACTGTATTTTGAGAAAAGGGGTCTGAAAATGAAGAACTCTTTGTACTTGCAAAACTGTGCAAAATTGTGGGTAATTGATGCTTTCCTGAGAAAATAACCATGGAAAAAGACCAAATCCCCCTCACTGCAAAGTTCACCTTGGCTCACAGTACAAGTAGTATGTAAAATAATAGTAACAGCAGTCCAAAAGCCAAATGTCCATGGCTTGAATTTAATAGTGAGTGTGGTGTTGGGGGGAGGGGGAGGGTTGAAGGAAGAGATAGTGGGGACCCAGGAAAGGATAGGAATGATCCCTTGCTAATTCTAGCCCTGAGACTGGTTACAGGAGGGTATTTTGTGACTGATGAAGAAGGGTAAGAAAGAATTGTGCTTGGGGATAGAGGAGTGGGTATGGAGCACAGACATAAAAATATTTATTGAGAAATTAATGAATTCTTTTACTGGGAAACATTTTATCCATTTTTGTTCTAAAAAAAATCAGGCAGTTGCCAAGGATAAGGTGTCAAGCATATTCCTACAAATAAATAGCTTTCCTAATAAATTATGTACTCAGTAAAAGGAATTGCATTTTACATGCTGTGGCCTTACTTCACAGTTTTACAGATTTCTTTAATCCTGACTATATTTTCTCAGGTTTTATATGAGCTGCTGACACTGGGTACTAGTGGTAGCTGGTGAAATTATACCTTTTTCAGGGTTTTAAATCTAGAAATGGTAGCTAGAAAGGAAGTAATTGTTCTGCAAAGATAGCGCTGCAGTTTTCATGATTCCAAGGAAGACTGAATATATATTAATTTGCTCAGTTTTTTTCATAGTTCTTCACAATGTTCTCATCAACAAATGTGTTACTTCTTCAAGGTTTTAAAAGAAATGGAAGCAAATTTTAATCATCTGAAAGTTCAGTTTGAGGAAGTTCCTTCAACACCCATTAAGCATTCCTTGATTAAACCCATAGGTCTTGCCTAGAGAGTATCAGATCTTTCCTAAAATTCTTTTAGAACTTTGAGATGTCATTCTTGAATTCTAAACAGTTTAATTTTAGGATATGAAATAAAATGCTTTCTAAGTTAGAAATACTGAATACGATGCTTCAATGAGAAGGCACGTAGGAAAAGAACAAACTCAGAAAGCAAAATTCACTGTACCTTCTTGAGAGCTTAGGAACATTTTTTTCTGGCAAGGGCTAAATGCCCACTGGGAAGAAGGAACAAAACTGAGCACCTCAAGCTCAGGAGCAAGCCTAGGTGGCTTACAGCATTGTGGATCAATATAAGCTAAGGGATCAACTGCCAGTCGCAATGGCTCTACCAGAGCTGAATGTTTAAATCAAAACCCCACATTTACTATGTGTGAATGTGTCAGATTTTTCTTGTGGAAGACTTAAGAACTTGCTTCCAAAAGTAGTCCTCCAGGTTGTAGTCTCTGAAAGAATGAAAGTTCAGCAGAATAAGGTCAAGAGTCCACGTTCAGTTCTGAACTCAGAGGATGTGTGATTTTGAGCAAGAAATTTCTCTTTGGGCCTCCTTTTCCCTTTCCGTAAAGTAAGAGGATTGTCATATATGATTCCTAAGTTCCTCCTTTCTAACATGGCTGAAAATAACAGGTTTATTTTGAAATTCAGATCAATACAGTTCCATCCTTCATAGGAACTGGTATTAAAGAGCTTTGGGAAATGAAAACTAAAAAGAACCTGAGAAATAGTTTAACCTAAATCCCCTCATCCTACTTGTAAAGAAACTGACCACTTGTGTTTGTTGGCTTCACTCCCAGATGCCAGTAAAATATTTGGTTGTTTTAACTAAGTGCAGTAATGGGACTCCTTTTGAATCTAAAAACTCCAGTTTCATGTTCTCTCATGTAGGAATAAAGTCATTTTACTGTCAGAAAAATACAAATTCAAATTATAGTAGAAATAAGATACCCATCTGCAATGAAGATGGGGTTTTCAGCATCATAAAATTAAATACCCCTGCATATTTCCCAAAGGTGGGACTTGGGGAAAAACTACACAGTGTTCCAGCTACGAGGCTTATGTATAGGACAGTCCTGGGGCTTGGACCCAGTTGGTGGACCTATGTCTGAAAAGAATTGCCAAGAGTAAAAGCAAATACTGAGCATTTCTTTATCTTTAGGGAGTACTCTGGAACCAAAATCTAGTAAATGGCAGGTAGAACAAAGAACAAAAAGTAAGTAGGAACGAGGCAGAGAGTATAAAACCATTGCTAGAAAGGCCAAAGGGCCCACACTCATTTTTATTAGGATATTCTTGGCCCTATGGATGAGTGCATCAGTTTTAAAATTCAAGGTCAAGGTAGGCAAAAGCAATGAGGGCATATGACATCCCCCAAAGAATCATTCACTTGTTTTTATTATCATGCTTTTTAAAAAATAAGTGTGGTAACTAGTACTGTGACATTATCTTGTCTCCTAAGTCTTTTAGAGGCAGGTACCTTTGCAGATACATCTGTCTTATCTCCCTAGCTGAAACAGTAGCGCTTTGAAGATCTCATTAATTACTATATCCCCAAAGATGGGGCTTTTTTTTTTACAGGAGGTGCTTAGTAAATGTTTGGTTCATTCCATAGCTACCAAACACTCTGCTCAGTTGAAAGTTACATCACCAAACATTTTATTAGACTGAACGACTGAACTGAACTGAATGAAAATTTCTTCACAACATATGCGTTTTGTATATTTTCTGAGGGTTCATAAATCCGTATAGGAGTTCTGTGGTGACTTGACCATTCCAGAGATCTCTGGGTACAGAAAATAAGGTAATTAAAATGTATTTGCATTTATTTATTTATTTAATAGTTGGCTTGAAAATGTTGGGTGTTCACATGAACATGATAACTTTTCATCTCTGTTCATTGGAATAATTTTGTGGAATTCATGATTCATTTACTTGAATGGCCTTCTGAATGTTACTTATATGACTATTGAACATATGTAGCCAACACCAGATATATAAGACTATTTCATGTGTATCCTAAAACTATTCCTTTGAAGAATTATGCAGATAAGAGACTTGTATTCTGGGCTGACAGATTCTTTCACTATTAAGAATGTGTAGACTTCAGAGACACTTTTAGCCTATTCCTCAAGGTCCATTTAACTACTATTTGTTTAAAGAGAAAAATGCATTCTCTGTTCTTTCAGCAAGATCATGCTTTCATTCATTCACTTACCCTTCAAAACCACTTATTCACTACTTATTACACAGTAGATATAAAGGAATCAATTAGGCATATGGGAAGAAATTAGAAAAAAATACACTAATTTCAAGGCATTTACATTCTAGAGGTTCAGTTCAGTTCAGTTCAGTCACTCAATCGTGTCTGACTCCTTGCAACCCCATGGAATGCAGCACACCAGGCCTCCCTGTCCATCAGCAACTCCTGGAGTTTACTCAAACTCTTCTAGAGGTTAGGGAGATAGATAAACCCATTATATTTTCCTTGGTCTCTTCCACAGTAACTGACACAAGGCTGGGTATGCATAGGTACTTAAAAATCACTTACTGCCTGTGTGAATGAATAAATATAAGAGTTGGAAACAATGGACACATATTTGGTCATTAAGCCACCAGGGGATAAAGGGATACATTTTAATATAGGAAGAGGCATCTTTTTGACAAAATAAAAGCAAACCCTGATTATGTGCTTATAAAATACGGAGGTTGTTTCCTCAAGGATGATTTTGTACTCAGAAAGAATCCATCCATGGAAGATGTAGTAGGAAATCCCTGTCATTTGAAGTTAATATCAGAGAAGCTAACCAGGCAGTTCCACTTTCAATAGTCCTCATATACAAGTGTCAGAGCAGAATCTTGGATGAGTAGGGAGATCATGGCATCTACCCAGGGGGCCACCATCCATTCATTCACTGATGTGTTAAACATCTCCTGTGCTTTCTTCATGGCGCTGAAGGCAGCTGAGGTCTCCTGTGTTCCTTGTCCCTAGTACAGAGGGTCCCTAGTACAGAGGGTCACAGTGAACAGAAGAGGAACTCAAGGCATAGCTAGTTGCTTTCAGCCATCCAAACATTCCATCTGCCCTGTATGGACCTTCCCTGGGGTGGCTTCTCCAGTCTACCATTTATGTGAGAGTGTAAAGGAAAACCCAGCTTTGCTGAGGATAACAACAGCCCCTGAAATGGCACTGCGGTCTGCTAATTCTGTAACAGTACCTGCCTTGGAGGGAAGGTGGTGAGACATTGACAACCTGCTAATATAATGCAGTATAGGATTCAGGAAGTCCTACCTTCTCCCTTTCCCTTTCTCCCACAGGAAACAAAGAAAAGAAATAAAGGAAGACCAGGTGACAGTAGAGGTAGAAATGAAGCTGCAGGGTCAGCACCAAGATGAAGCAGAAGGGATTCTCCAGCTTCTTTAGGCTTTAAAACATTCCTGGGATGAATGCATCTTTATCTTTCCATCAGATTCAAGATAAAATTGTCATTCATAAATCACTAGGCATTGTTGTTTGGCAAGAAGCCAGATAGCACTTCTGTAAAAACACTGCTTCCAAGCTTTGCCATCTACCCAGTTTCTTCCACTTTCCAACCTTCACTTTGGAAGAAAACTCCGAAGTTCCTCTTCTATCATTTTGAAGCACATGCATGTATCAGTAACTTGACTATACTTGTGGTCTAAAATATTAAAACTTCATATGGAACATCAGCTTATTGCCAAGTTCTGAAAAGAACTGGGAATATAATTGTATCTTTGCTGTAGCAGTGTTAAGATATGTGACACCTTCCTTCATTCAATGGACAAACACATCAAGAGTGCTACTATTTCTTGAAAGACTGATGCTGAAGCTGAAGGCCCAATACTTTGGCCACCTGATGGGAAGAGCCGACTCATTAGAAAGACCCTGATGCTGGGAAGGATTGAGGGGTAGAGAAGAAGTAGACGAGAGATGATGAGATGGGTGGCTACCATCACTGACTCAATGAACATGAGTTTGAGCAAACTCCAAGAGATGGTGAATGACAGGGAAGCCTGGCATGCTGCAGTCCATGGGGTCACAGGAAGTTGGAGACTTAGTGCCTGAAAAACAACAACATCCCTCTGCACCAAAAAACGAAAAGATAAATAAGCATTACTCTCTGAGAAAGCAAAAGAAAACATAGAGCAAGATGATGCTAGGGAGGCAAGTAGGGACTAGACCAGGTAGACTCTCAAAAGCCACAGTAATATTTAATTTCCTCCTACAACCAATATGAAGACTTTGAAGTACTTTAAGCAACATTTAACATGACAACAATTTTTATTTAAATATACGCTGGAGGTAGTAAAGAGTATATGTCAGATAACTAGTTTAGGAAACTTTTTCAGAAGTCCAGGTAGCAGATATTAGAATAGGGTGATGGAAGTAGAGAAACATGGATAAACTGAAAGTATATTTAGGTGATAAGAATGAAAGTTCCTAGTAAGGAATCAGTAATGCGGAAGATCAAACAGAGGGAGAGGTTGAGGATTATTTTTAAGTTTCTGGTTTGTACAACTAGCAGGGGAATATAAATGAAGGATTGGATTTAGGAGTAAAGATAATGAGTTGGGTTTAAGATATACAAAGCTTAGTATGCCAATAAGATATTCGAGAAGAGACGTAAAATTGTTATTTAAAAAATGAGCTTAAGGGAGATGTCTGAGATAAGTATCAAGTTTCATTGTTCTATTTGTCTACCCTTGCTCCAAACTCACTCTAAGTGCTATAGCTTTACAGTAAATCTTAACAGCAGATAGTGTGAGTACCTCAACTTTGTTCTCCTTATTTTTAAAATTCATTTTGAATATTCTAGGTCCTTTTCATATTTCTATGAATTTTAGGATCACTTTCTTAAAGTCTTCAAATAAAGAAAAGTTTATAGGAATTTTGATTGGATTATATAGATCCTACAGATCATATTGAGGAAAACTGACATCTTAACAAAACTGGATCTTCCAGTTCAGTATAGTGTTACATCTTGCCATTTATTTAGGTCTTCTTTCTTTCAGCAGTGATTTATAATTTTCTGTGTAAAA
>SJYC01062528.1:0-24931 GCA_006408675.1 Madoqua kirkii
CTTGTATATAGAAATAAAGCTATTTGTTTTTTACATGCTGGCTTTTTGTTCTGAGATCTTATTTGAGTAACTTTCTTTAAATTTTTTATAGATTCTTTAAATTGTATTAAATATATGAACATATTTTCTATGAAATAAAGGCAGTTTTACTTTTTTCTTTCCCTTATATATTTGCCTTTATTTCTCTCTCTTGCTTTAATTATGTTAGGTACAACCTCCAGAAAAATTCTGAATAGATGTAGTCAAATAAGTCATATTTACCTTGTTCTTGATTTTAGAAGGAAAGTGTTCAATGTGTCACACTCAAACATAATGTCAGCTATAATTTTTCATAGACTTCCTAACCATAATTAATTCCCAAAGTCCCCATCTCCAGTATCATCATGTTGGGAGTTGGGGCTTCAACATAAGAAATTTTGGATAACATAATTCAGTCCACAGGAGTTTGTTTGCTCAGCTTCATCTCTGGTCCACAGATTTTGGATGCCTTAGTCATTCTCAGCTCTTCCACATTTCGTCTTTATCTCAGTGAGACCACTATGATCCACCTGAGTTTCCTCTCACTACATTGCGTCCTAGTATCCAGCTGGACAGTCACATGTGAATCACAGCACTGTACTTCCTGTTGTGTACTGTCTGAAAATAGTCATTTCATAAGTTTTTGTTTTTATAGTGCTAACGGCAAGAGTGCACATTCAGTTGTATTAACTGGGCAGGAATTTGAAGCCAAAACTATGGATTTTTGAAAGGAGGGAATCACACTTTCCCTGGAAAGAATGGAACCAGTGAGTCTGAGGAATGGCATAGTGTAAAATTTGGGTAAAATAGAAACTAAAAAGAAAGATGTGAGAACTCACAATTTTAGAGAGGGAGCAGTTATTAGAGGTGACACAGTGTGAGATGCTAACTTCCTCTCCATATTTCCTTTACAGCCAAATGGTAAGAAAGTGGAAAAAACACCAGCAGCTAATTGGTACTACTGTACATACATATTTACATATTTATTTACTAAGCAATATGGACTTTCAATTATTTATTCATTCTGGTTATCAAACATTCTCTGGATACCACCCAGGGCTCAGACAACAATCTATAGAAATTCATTTATAAAGTTTAATAAACTTTATAATTCAATTATAAAGTTTACCTATGGCTAGAATGAGATCCTAGGGAACAATTTAATCTTGAGAGAAGACATAGAAATGAGTAAAATAGAACTTTGGGAGTGGAAGTAAGATATCCTAGTCAATACAGTTGATGATTTTTACCAGGAATATTCTAGATACAAATACCCTACTATATTTATAAACTTTTATATCCTCACAGTCATCAGATTACATCCTATTGAGGGAAATAAATCAGTCTATCCATCTATTCCTCTGTCAATGCCTCATAAAATAGCCAGTTTACATCTCAGACATAAGAAAACACAAAAGTCCGTGGAGTATTTTCCTTCCCAAAATGTTCCAGACAATTACAAGTTACATGTTTTGGAATTGCCAGCCATATTATCAAAGGATCCCAGCTACCCAGGTATAAGCCAGAAAGGTGATATTACTTAGTGAGTCAGAATGGATTTCAAATCCGGCTCTATATCTGAATAGCTCAGTGACCTTGGGCAGGTCACTAACTAAAAAAAAGAAAGATTCTGATTCGAGATATATGGAGGGAAAATGGACAGGAATAGTGGCCAACTGGCTATATAGAGAGAAAGAGTAAAAGATGATTTCTTGTCTCCAAGTTCGAAGGACTTGAGAATAGTTGTACCATAAATAGAAATAGAAGAAGGAGGTCTCAAAGAAAGTGAGAGAAATAACTTCAGTTTGATAAATGCAGAATTTGATACATAGATGGAACTTAGCGTTGGGCTTCTAAGTGGAGTCCTCTAGTTGAAATTAAATGGAGTGACATTAAATATTTGAGCTCAAAAGGGAATCTAGTCATGCACATATTTTATTCAACCAACTATAGTCAAATGATTATTTTCCACATTTACTTGTGCTAGTTATTGGAGATTCAGAAATAAAAGATGTCAATTGCCCCTAAGGAGCTGACTTCAGGGGAGCAAGAGCATTAGTGCCCCGTTATTTGGTTTAAGACAGAGGTAGGGACACAGTGCTATGGAAAGAAGAGGTGAGGAATGAGAATAGACTTCCAAGGAACTGAACTAAGTCTTAAAGGAAGAGTAGGAGTTTGCCAGACAGAGAAATTGAGGAAGGTCTTGTATGTACTGGAGACAGGGTCTATGAAAGTATAGATGCTTTCACCAGCATTACAGATCCAGATAACCTTGATGAGTACATATGGAACTTATAGTAGTAGCAGATTCTTCATTTTCCTCTTATCTCGCTATTTCTTCTTCTTATCCTTTGCTCAGTTCCTAAATGGTAGCATTCTTCCCCAGGGGGTTTCTCTCTTCTATGTGCTCTCCCTAAGTGATGATATCCAGGGTTTCACAGACATTTTCATACCAGATCCTTCGATGAACTCCAGAATCTTATCCTTTGATGAGCTCCAAAATCTTATCCTTATTTCTGTTCTCCAACATTCTCCCAAAAACAGAAACAAAAAAAATGCAAGCAAAATACTAACCTAAAAACCTACATACATTTTTCCTCAAAGCTACTCCAAATCCATTGATTTTTGTAAATAGCAACATCATCCACCAGTTATTCAAGCCAAGTGGAGTTATCCATTATTCCTTCTTCCCTTACCTCCTACCACATGGAAGAGGATGCACTCCCTAAATTTTTGACATTAAAAAAAAATAATAACTGGTGGATATACAAAATGCTTTGAGGTAAAAAGGCAGTCCAGTCTGTTTTGTAAATAAAAGTCATGGTCATCTGTAATGAGTAAAATAGAGGTCTTGGAGAGTGAATAACTATATCAGCTACTCTTCATGATTTTTTACTATATGTAAGGCATGGTATTAATTATCTTACATGCATTTATGTTATTCTTCTAATAACCTCATGACATCAATGTCAATAATACTCCCACTTATAAATATGAAGTGAAGGTTTAAAGAGATGAAATAACTCACCCAAATTCACACTGATAGTAAGTCAAGGTTTCAACTGAAGTCTACCAAATTCTGTGCTCCAAACTGCTGTACTATATTGCCTATTCACACCCTACTCTGCAGACTTGACAATGAAAGTCCCAAACTGTATTAAAATCACTATCTTTTCAATAAAATCAAGATGGAGCAAAGTGATTTATATTGCATATAATGATGCATGTGTGCGAGCTCAGTCATGTCCAACTCTTTGAGACCCCATGGATTGTAGCCCACTAGGCTCCTCTGTCCGTGGGATTTCCCAGGCAAGAATCCTAGAGTAGGTTGATGTTTCCTACTCCAGGAGAATCTTCTCATCCCAGGGATCAAAGCCACATTTCCTGCTTGCCTCTCCTGCATTAGAAGGCAGATTCTTTTACTACTGAGCAACCTAGGAATCCTGCAGATGATGATATTCCCCCTTTACTGAAACCCATTTTATGCAACTAATTAAACAAAAACAACCAAACTGTCCTCAGAATTCCTCTGTAATCAGAGTGTGCCTTCTGAGTAGAAACTGAAATTCCACCAAGTAGAAACAAAAGCATCCATCACCCTGAACTGTTACAACTCAGGTTTCTGACAGAAACATCTGTCCAATGGGAACAGTCCCAAGCAGATGCTGACAAAGTTAACATTTTTATGGGAAATTTGCAAATCAAAAATATGCCTCCAGAATCCCCTTTCATCCCTAAATCATGTTCTCAATATTTGCTCTTTAGGCTTCTGTAAAAAGACTACTATTTCTTTGCCCCTAATACACAAAAGTAACCCTAGACTGACCTGGAAGGTCGAGGCCTAGTGAGTGATAAATCTGTTAGCCCTAATTTGGAGAGTAAAGTATTTTCTTGAGGTCACAACACCAGCCATTCACACAAGCCTTACAAATGCTTTCAGAGGTGCCCCCTAGTAAAATCGTGACCAATGCTTTGATCTCAGGGTCTCTTTCTTCTTGTAACATGTCTGAAACCTGGGATTAGGATGCAGGCAGAAGTCAGAGCAAAATTAAACAAACAGTAGAGAGTGACCAGTCAGGGTGGCTTCTAGTACTGAGGCCGTGTGTTTGCCTTCCTCCTTGCAGATCAAGGTGAAAAGTGCACCCCAAGCTCTGGCCAAATATAGTATATAAACATACATGAAAGAAGGATTAGCTCTCTTCCCTAAGACTAATGGGGACCCCAGAAATCAATAGCTGATTTGTGACAACAAGACTAAGTCAACACGGGACCAAAAGATACTGGCTGTATTCAACTTGCCCTTAATCTCAGGTAAACTTGTAGTAAATTCAACATTATTCATTTCCCTGCCTGCAATTCTGCCTGACTCGGAAGAAGTGCTGATGTAGGAGGCACACACAAAAGCCACTACTTGTTTCTCCTAATCAGACCCCTTTCTTCTCTGACTCATGACAGATTGCTGTTTGCACACATTTCTTTTCTTTCCTTTGTTTTTTTTTTTTTTTTTTTTTTTTTTGTCCTACTCCTAGTTCAATCAGCAAGAGCTCTTCATGGAGGGAGGAAGTAACCAATGGACTTTCCCGTGTGCTACCTGTTTCCTGTATTCCTGATGCCATCACAGAACCACTAAAAACAGGGTCCTCTGTAAAAGAAAGACTACTAATGCTGAACTTGTAACATGGAAGATTCCCTTCCTCCATCACCAGGAAGCATGTCAGGCAAAGGTTATGGGTATTATGAGTGAGGTTGCCACAGAATTTCTTAAAAACCTAAAACTTCATAACAGACTCAAGATCCCCAGATCAAAGGCTTTTGTGGCTTGCTTTTCGAATATACATCTATACAGAATATTTTGAATTTAAAAGATCCTTGCTCCTTGGAAGGAAAGCTATGACAGACAGACAGCATATTAAAAAGCAGAGACTTCACTTTGCTGACAAACACTTGTAGAGTCAAAGCTAGGGTTTTTCCAGTAGTCATGTACAGATGGCATGTGCACTAAGTCACTTCAGTCCTGTTCAACTCTTTGTTACCTTATGGACTGTAGCCCACCAGGATCCTCTATTCTCGGAGTTCTGCAGGCAAAACTACTGCCATGCCCTCCAGGAGCTCTTCCCAATGCAGGGACCAGACCCATGTCCCCTGAAGCTCCTGCATTGCAGGTGAATTATTTACTGCTGAGCTACTGGGGAAGTCCATATGGATATGAGAGCTGGACATAAAGGAAGGCTGAATGCTGAAGAATTGATGCTTTTGAATTGTGTTGCCAGAGAAGACTCTTAAAAGTCCCTTGTACTACAAGGAGATCCAATCAGTCAATCCTAAAGGAAATCAATCCTGAATATTCAATGGAAGGTCTGTTGCTGAAGCTGAAGAGTCAATACGTGGCCACCTGATACAAAGCACTGACTCACTGGAAAAGACCCTGATGATGGAAAATATTGAGGGCAAAAGAAGAAGGGAGTGGCAGAGGATCAGATGGTTAGATAGTATCACCAACTCAATGGACATGAATTTGAGGAAAATCCAGGAGATAGTGGAGGACAGAGGGGTCTTGAATGCAGTCCATGGGGTCATAGAGTTAGACATGACTTAGCGACTGAGCAGCAACAACAATAGTATTTTGGTTTACAGACAAATTTGTCTCCAGAAATTTTTCCAAAAATAATCGAAGGAAAAACTGAGTTGAACTCCCAGTCATGAGCACTATCATCTCCACATTTTGCAGATGGAAAAACTGCACAGTAGGAGGAAAAGGTGAAACCAGTACACAAATCCTAGGAGTCTGAATTTGGGTTGGGTATGCTTAGCCACCGAACTCTGCTGCTATGTGATCTATCTTAACATGCATTTGAATCTCTCTGAACCTCAGTCACTCATCAATAAAAGGCATATTTTAATACACAAGTGACAGTGCTGTGATGAGCAGTTCATAGATATTTCATGTCTGATACTTAGTAATGGCTTCGAATATAGAGATCTACAGATGGCCGGTTTTTCTCTATCCTTTTTTTATTATTATTATTAAGAAACTAGAAATATACAAAGCACTGATTATTGGGACCACTTCTTGGCACTGCTCATTGCCTCATGTATTTTTCCATCTTAGTTCTCTTCAAAATGAATTTTACTTATATTTTTGGCTGGCACGATATTAGACTTGGGCTAGCCTTTAGAAATAAATACCCATGTCAAAGCTTCAACATCAGGAAAGGGTGCATCTTTCTCTATCTAAAGGCTTCAGCTTTTTTACTCAGCTAAGAATCGAGTTCTTAGAGTTTTGGTGAGTAATAAAGAGCTGATAGTCTAGAAATGTACCTGGGTTGGCTATTTCTAGATCAGTACCAGACCACAGTGATTACTGGAGGAAACACTGAAAGTGCTCAGTGAGAATAAACAGAGTACAGAGTTAAAGGCTGTGTGAGGCTAAACCTTCCCCTTGTCTTGCTGTTGTTCAGTCTCTAAGTTGTGTCCAACTCTTTGCAACCTCATGAGCTGCAGCGTGCCAAGCTTACCTATCCTTCACGATCTCCCTGAGTTTGCTCCAACTCATGTCCATTGAGTCAGTGATGCCATGCATCCATCACATCCTTTGTTGCTCCCTTTTCCTCTAGCCCTCCATCTTTCCTGGCATCAGGGTTTTTTCTAATAAGTCCACTTTTCACATCAAGTGGACAAGTACTGGAACTTCAGCTTTAGCATCGTCTTTCCAATGAATATTCAAGGATGATTTATTTTAGGATTAATTGGTTTGATCTCCTCGCTGTCCAAGGGACTCTCAAGAGTCTTCTCCAGCATCATAGTTTGAAAGCATCAATACATTTGGGCAAATCATGCCAGAGGAGGAAAAGACTTACTCAAGCACCACAGCACATCATTAGATGATGGCCTCCTTTTTGCTGTGATGTCTGAATGCCACGGGAAACTCCCTTCATCCTCACAACCAAAAATAATACAGTATTTATCCATGGAGTGCTTGTTATTTTCAGGCCATTGACGAGGTATTTCACATTCATCAAGGTGCATAAATTTTGGCCTGGTCTGAATGGCTGATTACTAAAGTCAATATTTGGCTGGAAGCCAAGGTAGAGACTGAGTATCACTGTCACAGACTGCTCTTTCAAGATACAAGAATAAATCTGAAGTTTTATCACAAAGTAAATATTATTGCAAATATTATCTTCACCATTTTATCCTCAAATTTTAAAAGATTGATATAGTGTAGGAAAAATCATTCCTTAGCACTATCAGTTGCTGATTTCTCTGGTGTTGACCATACTATACAACTGCAGGAATAAAATGATGCTCATTTTTAACCAGGCTCAATTAGGGATGTAAGGTAGTTTGGGGTCTGCTTTGCCAATATGAGGCACTGCTTAAGTTCACATTGCTCCCATGTTATTGAGTTTTATTTAATCCTTCCAACAACCCTCTGTGAAAATATCATATTTCTATTTTACCATGAAGATGTTAAGATTTTAAAAAAGTTAAATGGCTTATCTAAGTTAGTAGTTAAGAATGATTTTGACCCAGCAGTCTCAAGGTTATGTACAGTGTTCTACAACACCCTAAAAGACCAAAGAACAGTTCTCCATTGGATGCCTGACATGTGCTTCTACTGACATATACATAATTCATTATTTCTTACACAAAAAATTGAACTAGCCATTCTTATGCCTCCTTTACAAATGGGCTTGGCCTAACCTAATTTTTTAGTGAACCATGAACTTCCAGATATTCAAGCTGGATTTAGAAAGGCAGAGGAACCAGAGATCAAACTGCAAACATCCACTGGATCATCGAAAAAGCAAGAGAGTTCCAGGAAAACATCTACTTCTGCTTTATTAACTATGCCAAAGCCTTTGACTGTGGATCATAACAAACTGTGGAAAATTCTGAAAGAGATGGGAATACCAGACCACCTGAGCTGCCTCCTGAGAAATCTGTATGCAGGTCAAGAA
Organism: Madoqua kirkii; assembly: GCA_006408675.1. NCBI lineage: Eukaryota > Metazoa > Chordata > Mammalia > Artiodactyla > Bovidae > Madoqua > Madoqua kirkii. The sequence continues at coordinate 7,980 of SJYC01062528.1, forward strand.
ACAATAGTTAGAACTAGACATGGAACAACAGACTGGTTCCAAATAGGAAAAGGAATATGTTAAGGCTGTATATTATCACCTTGCTTATTTAACTTAAATACAGAGTACATCATGAGAAACACTGGGCTGGATGAAGCACAAACTGGAATCAAGATTTCCAGGAGAAACATCAATAACCTCAGATACGCAGATGACACCACCCTTACGACAGAAAGTGAAGAACTAAAGAGCCTCCTGATGAAAGTGAAAGAGGAGAGTGAAAAAGTTGGATTGAAGCTCAATATTCAGGAAACTAAGATCATGGTATCTGGCCCCATCACTTCATGGCAAATAGGTGGGGAAACAATGGAAACAATGAGAGGCTTTATTTTGGGGGGCTCCAAAATCACTGCAGTTGATGACTGTAGCCATGAAAGTAAAAGACGCTTTCTCCTGGGAAGAAAAGTTATGATCAACCTATACAGCATATTAAAAAGCAGAGACATTACTTTGCCAACAAAGGTCTGTCTAGTCAAAGCTTTGGTTTTTCCAGTAGTCATGTATGGATGTGAGAGTTGGACTATAAAGAAAGCTGAGCGCCGAAGAATTGATGCTTTTGAACAGTGGTATGGGAAAAGACACTTGAGAGTCCCTTGGAGAGCAAGAGATCCAATCAGTCCATCCAAAAGGAAATCAGTCCTGAATATTCACTGGAAGGACTGACGAAGCTGAAACCTCAATACTTTGGCCACCTGGTGCGAAGAACTGACACACTGGAAAAGACTTTGATACTGGGAAAGATTGAAGGCGGGAGGAGAGGGGACGATGGAGGATGAGATGATTGGATGGCATCACCGACTCATGGACATGAGTTTGGGTAAGCTCCAGGAGTTGGTGATGGACAGGGAAAGATGGCTTGCTGTGGCCATGGGGTCGCAAAGAGCTGGACACTACTGAGTGACTGAACTGAACAATTTTTTAGTGGCAAAAACAAGATTTGAACTCAACTGTCTGATTTTTAAATAAACATTACAGCCTACTGCATGATCCTTCCTCTAACCATTTTTTCCATCCTCTGAAGATTTTTCAACAATATTCAGTGACCATATTGAGCTCTGACCATATATCAGATACTGAACCTCAGATATGCAGATGACACCACCCTTATGGCAGAAAATGAAGAGGAACTAAAAAGGTTCTTGATGAAAGTAAAACAGGAGAGTGAAAAAGTTGGCTTGAAGCTCAACATTCAGAAAATGAAGATCATGGCATCTGGTCCCATCACTCCATGGGAAATAGATGGAGAAACAGTGGAAACAGTGTCAGACTTTATTTTTAAGGGGCTCCAAAATTACTGCAGATGGTGACTGCAGCCATGAAATTAAAAGATGCTTAATCCTTGGAAGAAAAGTTATGACCAACCTAGATAGTATATTCAAAAGCAGAGACATTACTTTGCCGACTGAGGTCCATCTAGTCAAGGCTATGGTTTTTCCTGTGGTCACGTAAGGATGTGAGAGTTGGACTGTGAAGAAGGCTGAATGCCGAAGAATTGATGCTTTTGAACTGTGGTGTTGGAGAAGACTCTTGAGAGTCCCTTGGACTGCACGGAGATCCCACCAGTCCATTCTGAAGGAGATCAACCTTGGGATTTCTTTGGAAGGAATGATGCTAAAGCTGAAACTCCAGTGCTTTGTCCACCTCATGCAAAGAGTTGACTCACTGGAAAAGACTGATGCTAGGAGGGATTGGAGGCAGGAGGAGAAGGGGACGACAGAAGATGAGATGGCTGGATGGCATCACTGACTCGATGGACGCGAGTCTGAGTGATATCCAGGAGTTGGTGATGGATAGGAAGGCCTGGCATGTTGCGATTCATGGGGTTGCAAAGAGTCAGACACGACTGAGTGACAGAACTGAACTGAACTGAACTGATAAGGCTTAACGTTGAATATTTCCCCAAAAAAGGCACAGAGGCTTACTCTACATGGAGACTTAAATTTGCACAGTCACTCAGGAGAAAGAATACACAGAGACACAGCAAATATGTTATTAATTACAAAAAGCAGTGTGTTTGGATGCAATATAAGCTAGAGAAAACCTGGGACATGGGACCAACCTATTTGCTGCTGCTGCTGCTGCTGCTAAGTTGCTTCAGTCATGTCCAACTCTGTGCAAACCCATAGACAGCAGCCCACCAGGCTCCCTCATCCCTGCAAACCTCTAGGCAAGAATACTGGAGTGAGTTGCCATTTCCTTCTCCAATGCATGAAAGTAAAAAGTGAAAATGAAGTCGCTCAGTTGTGTCCGACTCTTCACGACCCCATGGGCTGCAGCCTACCAGGCTCCTCCATCCATGGGATTTTCCAGGCAAGAGTACTGGAGTGGGGTGCCATTGCCTTCTCCACTGTTGTGTTACTTGCCATCTTTCCCAGGGTTTCTCTGATAAGAACTGGTGTTAGGTTAGAAGACTGACAGTTTCCTGACAGCAATTTGCAACAAGCCAACCTCTTCTTTTTCCTTCGGTCCCTCCTCAGGCTCTTCCCTTGGGAGAGGAAAGGAGGCACCAACACAACCCAAATTTGTTGCTGGGAATGAGGTGGAGTGAACCCTGGGATATTTGTTTTCAGTTAAATATTTTCTTCCAGTTAGCCCATGTTCCATTATATGAGTCACTCTGACAGTTTAAACCAACAGAAATACTACAGTTTCCCCCCTAAAGTGTAGGTTAAGTGCAATGTTTAACATAATGAGCCCAAGGGGGGAAAAGTTCACAGTAAAGATGAATATTCCTCTTTAAAAAAATTAGAGGAATTAATAACTAGTTGCTATAAGCTTGCAAACAATGAAAGAGGAAGAAGAGTTTTTCCTTCTCTTTTTAAAAATTAAATCACAAGGTCTATTGTTTTGTTTTAAACCCTGAATACTGATATATTTCATACATGATGGCTATTTTCTTAAAGGAAAAATATAAGACTTTTATTAACCACTATACGCTCATATTTACAATAAGGTAAACAGCAGCCCTAGGTAACAGCTCTTTTTCTCCTAAATTACTACTTCCCCTTGTTCCCTGGAGACCTAACTAACTCCAGCTTGACAAAGATTGATCCTTGGTCAAGACTGAGGAAGGCGTGCCTCTCACTATATACCCCTCACTTCGCAGTTCTCAGTGGTTGAGTTCCAAATCCTCCCCAAACCACTCATGGTCCACACTTTTTCACTTTTCCCAGCAAAATCAAAACTTGTTTCTTATGAAAGTTCTTGCTAACATTGCTTCTTAAGATGGCTCCTTGAATATTGCCTTTCTCTTTGCTAACAGCCATCCGAGGACTTAACTCTAAGTGAATCAGAAATATATGGCATGCATTTCTCTAATAACGCTGTGGTTTTTTTTTTAAATACATAATTAAAGGAGAATGGTGCTACAGGCAAACTAAGATTTGAGAAGTTATTGAAAGGCAGAGACTGAGGATGATTCATGAATACAAAAGAAAGGTCCCCTTGGCCTTGAGTTTTGCAATCCTGAGCTACCTGGGAAGACACCAAGCCCTTCAGGGAAATTGCTAAGACAGCTTTCCATTTGCACTCTTCCTCCATATTTATTTTGTTCTCTGTTTCTTTGTCCACTACCTTCTATCCTCTACCCTACACCTACAACTTTGGTTCCTTTACTAAGATCCTCCTTCTTCTTAAAGTTAATTCTGCATTTGGTTAGAAGCCTTTATATGCTAAGATCTACATGAACTGATGGTAGATGCTCAATTATTGAGTGTGTGACCAGAGTCTATTCCTGGGATTGTATTTCATTAAGCTCATAATTAAGCAATCTTAATATCAATCTCATTGAAAATCCATGGGCACTAATGTTACCTTATAAGGGTTATCATCATCTCTATACAACCTTCATGGGGTTTGTGTGGTCAGTATGTGTTTGTGTGAGAGAAAGAGAAAAGGATCTGACATAGATGGGTTACATCCTGCCAATCATACTCTACCTTGAAGAAGATGACTCCTTTTCTTGAATCTCAGGTTTTTACATCTACAAAGTGGGCATGACAATAATGCTATAGCAGGAGTCTGTTATAAGAATGAAATAAGATAATAGATGAAAAACTGTTTTGTCAGTTATATTCAAAATAATTTTGAAAACATTATCTTTACCATCTGTGGCCTTAAAATATTTAAAAGGTTGTCTTAGACATGCTCCATATTTAAATTTTATTATGATTTCCCATAGATTCTCTATACAATTTTGGAACATTATTTTTCCTCAAAGAGGGAGAAACTGGATAAACCAAGTATCTACTTGGTGTACTTGTAGCCCCAAAAGCCAAGAAGAATTCCATCTTTATCAAATATTGGCTCTTCTGAAAGTCCATGAACTGTCTAGTCAGTATTAGAGATAGCCAAATAGTGGCACTGCTCTAAAATTATCTAAACCAGAATTGGACATCGCCACCCTCAATTTTCTAGTCTGTCACTTTGTATTTTGAAATCAGACTCAAAAATCCTTCTAGAAAGGACTTAATCTTTCATTTATCAAGGGTCTCCCATGTGTTCCTGTACTGAATTAGGCCACCATGTATGGGCCATTCCATTTCATTTTATCTCCCCTGGACACATGTTAATCCAGGGATTTTGAGGGGGCCACAGAGATCTTCTTGGTTTGAAAACCAGAAATAAATCAAGTATTACACTGATTAGGAAATAGGGGTCACCTGGTAGGCCCCTAATTGTTGCCTTGGGTAGGGGGAAAGACCTGAGGTAGGCCCCTAATTGTTGCCTTGGGTGGGGGGGAAGACCTGAGGGCTGTGCCTTGGCAAAGCTGCTAGAGGTGTCCATCAAAGCAATATTCCTCTTTGCATGGCCACCTGGATGACTCCGGTCAGCACTCTGGGAAGGTCTGGCTTTGGATAGGGTTAAGCCTTCCTCACCGAATCAGCCCATCTCCATGATTCTAGGGCAAGAGAAGCATGCAGGTAGGCAGACACCAGGAAGGGGAGTGCTCTTTTGAGGAGAGGTGCAGCACGGCGCAGCGCAGTGAGCTGCAGGCCAGCTTCATCCTGCCCCCACCCCCGCCCCTCCTGTGTACTAAACTAAGTGACCTTGCCCAAGTCCCACTCTGGCCTTCATTTTCCTCCTCTGTGAAAAGGGACTGATCATGCCAGCCTTTCCCATCTTACACAGAAATGGCAAAAGTGAAATAACGTTAAAGAGACAAAACAAAAACTAACTGAAAATTTCCTCTTCAGCAGGGCTGAGAATCAGGTAGAGGTTATCACCGACCATCTGTGATATACCAGGGGGTGCAGCTACTGCGTTCCCTCTCAGGGCAGTGGAGGAAAGGCCTCTCTAGAGAAAACTCTGAGCGGGCTTGTCTCTCCCTGATATTTTCTAGGATGTTTCAGTGAGAGCCTGGCCTTGGCGGCTTTTCTTGGCTCTGCCCAGGCCTCCCTGTCTGGCTTCTGCTGAGGATGCTACTAAGCAAGAGGCCAATGGGCCTCCAGAAACTTCTCTCCAAGGAGCAAAAGGGCATCTTCTCCTCTCCCGGCCTGGCTAGATCCTCATGGAACAGGACTTAGCAGATGGATAGAGCAGTTAGCCAGAGGCAACAGGAATCTGGAGAAACGGAAGTGAAAGGCAGCCAGCTATGAGCAAGACAGCGATCAAAGGCTTCCTAGGAGAAGAAGCATGGCTCACTGAAGAGAGGGACTGTGGGGAAGCTTTTCCCTGCAAGTTGTTTTAACCAACACTGTTTTATGCCACTTACATACAGAAGATTGACTGTGACAGTGTTTAGAGTCTCCACGATATGCTTCCAAATGGAAGAGAACAGAGGAGAGAGGCAGGGTGTGAGGAGAAGGAAGAGAGGAGAAAAAACAAACTTGAGAGCAAAGGGACACAAGACAAAATGGAAGGGAGAGGGCAACTGATTCCCAGAAGGATGGAGTCACATGTCCGTCATTCATAGCCGACTCAATGGACGTGAATTTGAAGAAACTCTGGGAGATAGTGACTGACAGGGGAGCCTGGCATGCAGGGGTTGGGATTGCAGTCCATGGGGTCGCAAAGAGCTGGACACGATTTAGTGACTGAACAGCAACGACAGCATCATTCATAGAAAACAGAATGTGGTAGCACAAAACATCTATTCCCTTACAGCCCTTTCCCCACCCTCATCAGCATTTGGAGTTAAGGACTCCTGTGTTCAGCCAAGTCTCAGTCTATGATCCTTAGAAAATAACATGGAAAAATTTTACATGTGTGTGCATGTGTGTATGCACATATGTGTACACACACACACGGGTGTGCCTGTGCCGAGCCACTCTCTTCCCAGGGTTTGGGCTCATTTTGCTTCAGGAGCCTTTCGAGTAGGATGGCTGAGACAACAAGCCCAGCTCGGGTTTCACGAGACCTCGTCCTGAGTGCTGGTCGCAGAGCAAAGTCGGGTGTATTTCAGAGGCTGATTAGAGTTCTCACAAATGCCAGCTAACATCATTTCAATGACTATTAATTTAAAGAAAATATTCGCCTAGAAAAAAAAAAGAAAAACACTGGAAAACACTCCTGTTTTATCACCAAGTGGTCCTTCTTCTCAGATAATCCTTTTCTTCATCATGAAGTGAGCAATTCTGACCTGGGCAGAGCTATCACGGTGGAACAATTAGAAGAACATGGGCCAGATTCTTCCAGTTAGGTGACGGCGCACAGACCTTTGCTGTGGTGATGGCAAAAAACCCTACTGTTCAGTCCTTATTCCCACTGTTCAAGTGATAAATGACCCCCGGCCTCCTCTCCCCAGAGCCGAGCAAGGCCTGTCTCTGGACAAAGGCCAGGGAAAACAGAACAAGATTTATAAGAGCTAAAGGCAGAGTGAAGAAGAGCCGCAGGGCATGCAGGAGGAGCCCACAGGGGAAAATGGAGCGTGTTTCAGTAAGGCGCGTTATTTTGTGACGGCGGGGTGGGAGCCAAAGCGGCACTGGGGGTCTGGTGGAGGGCAAGGGCCACAGTCACGCAGACAGCCTGGAGGGTCGGGAGGCCCTGGGCTTCTCCACAGTTGGCCCAGCTCTTGGGAAGGTGGGGAGCACTGGCCTTGAAATCTTGGTCTGGTTCCTTCATTCACCCCAACTCCTTCTAAACAGACGCCGTTAGAGGAATGTCTTTAAAACCAAGGAGACAAATGGAGACAGAGAAAGTGGCCCTGTGCTGTTAGATTAAAAGGCATGATGGTACAATTAAAGATATTTACCAGAGAAATTTGAACCCCATTACATGCTGGCGCACAGCATGCGAGGAAGAGCTGTTTTATATCATTAAAGACAAAAACCAGGTCTATAGGTAAGCTTTAAGAACAATAAACATCCTGAATTCAAGAATAAGTCTGTCAAATGAAGGGATATTGATTTTGGAACAAGGAATATTATGTCAAACAACATTAGTTTAATTGATCTGAATTTAGTTTAAGTACTAAAAGCATTTATATACAAACAGCAAACGAAAATTAACTGCAGCTGAAGCCCTGCTGTTCGTTCTCAGGAGTTTCGCTCAGACCAAAACCTGGCATCCAATGGGCCGACTTGGAGCCGTGAGCACAGGGCTGAGCTGGGCTTTCTTCCCTTGTACGACAATGGGGGAAGGCAATGTGCTTTCTCTCAGAGGTAGGAACATTTAACACCGGCCTTTGACTTTTCAAAATACACAAATGCCTCTTCTTGCTCCGAAGGAATTCATGAGAGAACACGGGGGTGAGGCCAGGAGCGAGGAGCAGAGGAGCAGAGGAGGGACCCAAGTCAGTGAACCGCTTCCAGTCCCCAAGCCAATGAGCCCCAGCTCCGCCTCCGACCACTTGGCCCCATCAGAACCAACACCTAACAAGGCTGACTGTTCTCCGCACAGAGCTGCCCCTTTCAGAGGCTGCCAGGCCCTGGGAGCCCCAGGTAGGGGCTCCAGGAAAACACCTGGGCACGGAGCCCAGGCAGACAGGTTCTCAGTAAACAGTGCCAGCCTCAGGCCTCTGTGGTGACAGAATGGAGGGAGACTGTGAACGTGTCCAAACCCATTTCCTGCTTTGTGCTCTTGTTTCTGAAAGAGATCGCAAGTCAACCGCTTATTCTTTCTTAATCCTCCACCTACAGCCATTCTATAGAGCTCACTCTGCACTCAGTGAATACACAGGAAATGCACAGCGGTAAAGCCAGGTCAGAGATGCACGTTTTTCTCTTTAGTTACCAAAATCTTGTGTGCAAGAATAATTGTGACTGTCCTACCGGATTATTCAAAGGAAATCCAGCAGAGCCATTTAGAAGTCCACGGGTGATGGGGCTCACCCCCAGCCTGTCTACAGAGGGCTCGCTGTTGCCGTCATGGACCCCCATGCATGGGTGAGGGTGTGAACCGCCTTCAAGGTCTGGTCAGCTCAGGAGCCAACCATGTTTTCACTTTGTTTTCAGAAGGCTTGACAAAGGCTCCAGGATGTTGTTTTGTTTACATCTTGCCACCTGCGATCCCTCCCTGAAAGTGGAGTCTCCACTCTCAGATCAAAGGGCAGTGAAGTGGAGCTGGAAGACAGCTCTCTCCATCTCCAGCCCTCAGCTTTCACTCTCACTCCAGAGTGCCGCACTTTGTCAGATTTATAGCCTTCTGTGTGAACACGGCCACAAAAACCAACAAAAACAGCCCCACGCCATGGTCATCTTTATATCCGGACCCTCTGCCACACTCATGAGGTTTATTCTCAGGGTTTCAGCTGTGAAGGGACCTTTCTATGAGCTCTCAAGACACCAGTGATTCTATATGTCTTTATTTCTTGTTGAAACAATTTGCTGTTCCGTTCATTTGACACATTTTTCATCAAAATAGTCTCCCCTCTGGTAGTCCCAGCCAGCAGTCAGCAGAGGAGCACAGTGACCAAGGACCTAGAGAACAATGTTCTAGAATGGCAGATGTGACCTGCTGATGCTAATGCAAGAAGAAAAAGCACATAAGTCAAGACCTTGGGTGGTGGCACATTCTGGGAACATTCACTCTAGAAAGGTGCTAGGTATGTAGTCATGCCTCACAGACTCCAAAGAACTCGTATTTTTGGGCTAATATTCATATTATATTTACTCAACAAGCATATACTGAACACTTACAATGTGCCAACTTTTCTGCAGAGTATCATGAAGACTTGTACACTATTCCTGCATTGTTATTGTTGTTCAGTAATTAAGTCATGTCTGATTCTTTGCGACCCCATGGACTGCAGTATGCCAGGCTTTCCTGTCTTTCACTATCTCCCGGAGTTTGCTCAAACTCATGTCTGTTGTGTCAGCATCCCTGCCTTAGTGCAGAAGAACAGATGATCTGAGCACAGTCTGACTCATATCTGCTAAAAGAGAGGTGCTAACAGGCCCCCCGAAAGCAAAAGCAATTGCTTTTCTAGAAAATAAAGTTACTATGGTCTGAATGTTTGCATCCTCCCTAAGTTCACATGTTGAAGTCCTCTCCTTGTGAGATGACAGTATTAGGGCTGCGGAGGCAGAGAGGTCACTGGAAAGTGATTAGGTTGTGGAGGCAGAGCTCTCTTGAATGGGATTAGTAATCTTATAAAAGAGGCTCCACAGAGATCTCTCACCCCTTTCATCATGTGAAGACCCAGTGAGAAATCAGCCATCTGCAACCCCTTCACCACAACCTGACCGGGCTGGTAACCTCACTTTGGATTTCCAGCCCCCAGCACAGTAGCCCGAACCAACTAGGACAAGGAAAGAGGAAGGTCAGGAGTGGGATGATTCAGTGAGGAGAAAACTGTCAGGGCAAAGCACAGAGGGTGCAGGTGAAGTCTGCACAATGTTGCCAAGTCGAGGGTGCGTGCATCACAGGGGGTTGTGGCGGGAGCCTGGTAGGAGTCCTGTAACCTCTTTATTGCTTTATTTTCCCTTGAAAAGGTATAGTGGACTGAGAGGCAGATGGTCTCAGGTTTGATCACTCCTCTCCATTTCGTGGACAAATGCACTTCAGCTCTGTAGACCCCAGCTCCTCCCGTAAAATACGCACCAAGTAGCAGTTACCTCCACACGAAGGTGGAGGTGAGGCTTAAATAGAGACAATGCTACAGAAAGCCCTTACACACTGGACAGAGCTAGGCTTCCAGGGCCCTTAGTCGTATGTTCCAGAGGGGTCTACACACTGAAACAAAAGGGGAAGTCAGGCTTTTTCTGGCCCAAATTTTGGGGAAAAATAAAATCCTCCCAACAGTTATTTATATGCGATGATGAGCAAGTCATATCATTTCCCCCGGCATTATTCTCCTCCATAAAACAGGAGTGGAAGGGCCAGGGTTGATTTCTAAGGTCTCTTCCGGTTTAGACATCTAGGGACAGACTTTAAAGCTCACTGGGCAAAACTTTCAGGTTTCTGAGGACAGGAGGCAGAGCTCTCTTGAATGGGATTAGTAATCTTATAAAAGAGGCTCCACAGAGATCTCTCACCCCTTTCATCATGTGAAGACCCAGTGAGAAATCAGCCATCTGCAACCCCTTCACCACAACCTGACCGGGCTGGTAACCTCACTTTGGATTTCCAGCCCCCAGCACAGTAGCCCGAACCAACTAGGACAAGGAAAGAGGAAGGTCAGGAGTGGGATGATTCAGTGAGGAGAAAACTGTCAGGGCAAAGCACAGAGGGTGCAGGTGAAGTCTGCACAATGTTGCCGAGTCGAGGGTGCGTGCATCACAGGGGGTTGTGGCGGGAGCCTGGTAGGAGTCCTGTAACCTCTTTATTGCTTTATTTTCCCTTGAAAAGGTATAGTGGACTGAGAGGCAGATGGTCTCAGGTTTGATCACTCCTCCCATTTCGTGGACAAATGCACTTCAGCTCTGTAGACCCCAGCTCCTCCCGTAAAATACGCACCAAGTAGCAGTTACCTCCACACGAAGGTGGAGGTGAGGCTTAAATAGAGACAATGCTACAGAAAGCCCTTACACACTGGACAGAGCTAGGCTTCCAGGGCCCTTAGTTGTATGTTCCAGAGGGGTCTACACACTGAAACAAAAGGGGAAGTCAGGCTTTTTCTGGCCCAAATTTTGGGGAAAAATAAAATCCTCCCAACAGTTATTTATATTCGATGATGAGCAAGTCATATCATTTCCCCCGGCATTATTCTCCTCCATAAAACAGGAGTGGAAGGGCCAGGGTTGATTTCTAAGGTCTCTTCCGGTTTAGACATCTAGGGACAGACTTTAAAGCTCACTGGGCAAAACTTTCAGGTTTCTGAGGACCTTGTTTAAATCCACCTCCTGGCGTGTAACTGTTATATGTCTGAACGTTACAAATTATGAAATACGAAATAAATACATGCACATATACATAAACACATGTGAGTATATATAGACGTGCATGTATATATGTAACTCAATTGTTCCAACCAGGGACATCGGTCCAATGCCTGGAGTTTCTCTTTTTCTTCCAGGATTCAACATCTGGCTCAGTTCCAATGTATTCCTGAGTTTCTCAGTCTCGTTCCCACAATGATCTGTCTTCTCTCTCTGGTTGAAAGAAAAGCATGCTGGGCATTCTGCCAAGCACTTGGGGGCCTTGTAGCATTCTCCTGTGACCCCTGGGGTCTGCCCTTTCTCCTGTGTCACTGGTTGTGGGAGTGGGAGGCCTACTGTGGTCCTGCTGAAGCTACACATTGAATTCTGAAGCATGAAAGGTTTACCCAGGCCCAGGACTGAACTCCCCAGATCTGCGTCTCAAAATTCCAAGCCGACTATGTCCCAATGACCAGTGCCTTATGAAGTGACCTTGGTAAGAGAGAGAGAGGGCCACTGGCTCTTCCACGGCCACCTTTCCTCATCCTCTCTCACACAGAAAAAGTCCTTCAAGGTTTACAAAATACAATTACATCCTCGATCTGATATAGATCAAACCACAACATTAGCATCCAAATAAGTACTCGACCTATTGTGCACCTGCATATGAATGAAATCCTAGGGGCCCTCTTTTGAGGACGTGCCCACTTACTGACCTCTAGTTATCCCAGAGGGCCCAGATATGCTCTGCCTTGTGATACATAGGATACTTTGAAGCTCAGAGGACAGGAAGTATAAAGGTTGACTTTGGGGCAAAACAAAAATGAAAAAATAAGTAAAACACCTAAAAGATGAAGAGACTCTGTCCTCCCCTTTCCTGCCCTTCCCTCCTCAGAGTATCATTTCCACTTCTCTCACAGCCTTCCTCTTCGTCCTGGAAACAACTGCTTTCAGAACAGAATTTATTCACTGTCTCAAAAGGCCCTTCAAATGCTGACATTTTATGGTTCTATTTGAATTTCATCCAATTTCTTTTCATGAGACGAAGCTTTGGTATTAAGGAGTTTCAGATATGTTGGGGTCATTTGGGAGGAGAGGTAGAGACTTCCCTACCTAGGCAGATTTTATGGTGGATGTCTTCATGAAAATAGGCAGCATCATGGAGCCTGACCAGAGAGCCTGACAAGGTCTCTTCATATTTAACAGAAGGATGTCCAGGCTGAGAGGAGGCCCCAAGAAATGGAGCCTGCTTCCAGAAAGACACAGTTTTCCTACTGATGAACTCAGTGCAGTGAAATGGATACCTAAGGGCACGAGCTATGAAGAGAAATCCTCCATGCCTCTTGGATTTAAGGAGTCCATTGTCTGCTGGTGGAAATGTGCATATAAACAGATCATTTCAGTAAAATGTTCTAAGTGATAAAAACAGATGGCAGTACAGGTACTGTGAGAGCAGAGAAAAGGGACATTTAGCCAATCCAGAAATTTAGAAAACATTTCTCAGTAGGAATGAAATCTGTTCATGTTGCATTTTAAGGGTGTTTTTTTTTTTTTTTTTTCGTTTTAAAGCACATCTTGTCTTTCCTCTTACAATATCCACTCTAACTCTATCAGGGAGCCAGGGAAAGGAACATTACCTCAACTGACAGATGAGAACACCAGGGCACAGGAAAAATAGATGAAGTTGCACAGCTAGTTATCAACAGACCATAAACAAACCTATATTGTTTTTATGCAGATAAATAGTCAATTAGATAGAGACTAAATGGAATAATGGTGAAAGTCCTAGAATAGTCTAAGAGTAGTACAAGGAAAAAGGAAAAGGTAGGATAAAGTTTTTGGTAATCTGAAATGTTAAAGCAGTTTTTGATTTGCTTCAGTTAAAGGTATCCTCCTTGGAATGTACATTCTGTAATTCAGAAGCACTCTTCCTGGGGCAGGGGGTAAAGAAGAAATGAGTAAAGGAGGTCAAAAGTTAATCAAAAACACATAATATCATTTACAATTTTTCCCAAGAAAGTAAAGTATTTGTCTATTAAACTCATACAAAATCTTTACACTGAAAATTATTACACACTCAGGAAAGAAATGAAAACCCAAATAAACGTTATTGTTCTTCAGCCACCCAGTCATGTCTGACTCTTTGTGACCCCATGAACTGCAGTACCTCAAGCTTCCCTGCCCTTCACCATCTCCTGGAGTTTGCTCAAACTCATGTCCATTGAGTTGATGATGTCATCCATCCATCTCATCCTCTGTCACCCCTTTCTCATGCCCTCAGGTGGCCAAAGTGTTGGAGTTTCAGCTTCAGCATCAGTCCTTCTAATAATATTCAGGGTTGATTTCGTCTAGGATTGACTGGTTTGATCTCCTTGTAGTCCAAAGGTGTTTCAAGAATCAGCATTTGCAGGGGCATGCTATGTTCATAGACTGGAAGATTCAACATAGTAAAGATGTCAATTCTTCCCAAATTGGTTTATAGGTTTAATACAATTGCTAGCAAAATCCCACAAGTTTTTAACAATAGATACACACAACCTTTATCCTAAGATATATGTGGAGGGGGAAAGTTTGTGTAAATTGTGTGCTTATGCCTATCAGGTTTAATGCTAGCTCTGTAACTTTGGTTAGTTTTTCATTTTTAGTCTGAAAATTTTATGGTATGATAAAATGCACTAATAAAAGTAAAGATACAGTTCTTATCATGTATAAAACGGAGGAAACACTATTCCATTTAAAGTTCCAAAATGTTCATGCTGGTTTTGTGCTTCGTACATGGCAAATCTGTTTCCTCTGATTGTAATGCACTTCCTCACCTTTTGCCTACCTGGCATTTTGGCACACATTCTTAAAATCAGAACTCAAACATTACTGGCCTCTGTTCCCTCGGCCCCAGGAACACATGCCCCTTAGATTTCATTGTAGGAATAACTGCTTGCTTTTTTGTCTGTTTTTATCTCCACCAGATACTAAGGATCATGAGTATAAGAATGTTATTCTATTTACCTTTATGGCCCCAGAATCCAAATGGTTACTGCTAAGTAATTGTTTGGATTAAAAACAAGGGATGAATAAAGAAATGAACAGTGGGTAAACATTTATTCTTAAAATATATGGTCAGTTAATTGCATACAACTTCAGCTCTAAGATAAAAAGATCTAGGAAAAAGTAACATTCTCACGCTAATAACGGACGAGAGCTAAACTCACTTCAAATTCACAGATTTTTACAAACCCATCAGAGAATGGAGGTTGCAGAGAACTAGCTCAAAATCTAAGTGGAGACGATGGCTGACGGGAGAGAGAAGATAAACTCACTCGGGATAGTTAGAGCGAGACATCAATAGAATTTCAGCTAGAACAGTCAAGAAGTTGATAAAAGCCAAGTGGGAGTGGTAAGACGGAAGGAACCTCTGGGGAGGGCACAGAAACTAGGCAAGTCCCAGTACCTTTCAGGTTTGTTCACTGTGGACCCCTGTGAACGCCGTGGTTGTTTACATAAATGATCAGAAGGGCCTATCACAGTTCAGATCTGAAGGAGAGGAACAGAAACCAGGCAGGAAGGACAGGAACCTCTGCTGGATTCTCCCCCTGCACCTTCACCGTAGAGCAGAGACTTTCTCTGAGGGGAAGGGCAACGATGACAGCCTTAGGGCAAAGGTGGACACACTTTGCTTACGTGAACAAGGGGCAGTATGAGGAAAAATCCTAGTCCTGGGAGAAGAATAATTATGTGCTGAGTCCACAGCTGAAGTCAAGGGAGGGACAGAGAACAAAGACTATCGTGCTAAGGTCACCTAAGAGTAAGCTTTAACTAGAGTAATAGAGATCCCACTCCACCACCAAGAGTGGAAACTTGGAATAATGCATCAATGAAGAACACTGCTAGAAAAGGGCAGAAGAGGCATGGAGTTTCCAGAGATCCTTTGTGAAAAGTGTTACTCGCTCAGTCGTGTCTGACTTTGGCGACCCCATGGGTTGTAGCTTGGCAGACTGCTCTGCCCATGCGATTCTCCAGGCAAGAAATCTGGAGTTGGTTGCCCTGTACTGTCTCTGGTACAGCACAAATGGAAGACCAAAAACTCAGAATCGTTCCTCTGACCCACCATACACTGCCCTAGTACAAGGTGTCTCTAGAGGAATGGAAAGAATGTGGTGCAGTGCATGAAACCAAATAAATATAGCAGCACTCAAAAATAGTAAAATAGGTTTTCTTCTCTAGAGTAGATGGAACATTTACTGACATAAAGTGTAGAGTTCCACTGGAAAATTCTACCAAACAGTCAAGAAAGGAAAAAAAAAAAAACAAAGGCAAGAAATCTGGAGTTGGTTGCCCTGTACTGTCTCTGGTACAGCACAAATGGAAGACCAAAAACTCAGAATCGTTCCTCTGACCCACCATACACTGCCCTAGTACAAGGTGTCTCTAGAGGAATGGAAAGAATGTGGTGCAGTGCATGAAACCAAATAAATATAGCAGCACTCAAAAATAGTAAAATAGGTTTTCTTCTCTAGAGTAGATGGAACATTTACTGACATAAAGTGTAGAGTTCCACTGGAAAATTCTACCAAACAGTCAAGAAAGAAAAAAAAAAAAACAAAACCCATTCTATACATCTTCCATAGTATAAAAGCAGAAATAATACTTCTCAGTCATTTTATGAGGCCACAACTATTCTACTATAAACCAAACAAAGGCATTGTAAGGAAAGAAAGCTAGAGAAAAATATCCTCATTACCCAGAGACAAAATACTGAAGAGAAAAATAGAGCATCCCCATTGTAAATCTAACCTTTTTTGGAATAAAAAGTAGAAAAAAGTGTATCTTTGTTTAGAACTCAATATAAAACTTCCCCATTAAACAGAACTTTCCTATCTTGCAATGAGAATGTTAAACTGTTTTATTGATCTGACCCATTTGCCAAGGTTACAAAGGTAATATACGTAAAGTAAAAAGAAACCTGTAAGGCAAACTTTTATCAAGTGATCAAAACATTATCATCAGAAATCATTTTAATCATATGCTACATGATAGGATACAAATAGAAGAACGTAGCATGATTTCTCCGTTATTTCTGCCAAAAATATATGGTCTGAATCTATTCATGAGGTACTACCAAACAAACCCAACTTCAAAGGCATTCTACAAGATAGCTGCTTATGATCTTTAAAGAAATCAAGGTCGCGAATGTCAAGGAAATGTTCAAGAACAATCTCACATTGAAGAAGACTAAAATCAATCTCTGGTTGTAAACAGTATTTTTATTCTGAAGGAATGAATTTGGCTAGTTGGTGAAATGCAAACATATTTATAATAACATGTTTAGAGAAGAATAGTGCACCATGTGAGCAACTTTCTCTCAGATGATTAAAAAATTCTCTTTTCTTGTCCTTGAAACTTATGAAGAAACAATCATAATTTAGACATATGTACAAGTTTACTCATAGCAACATTACTCATAATTGCAAAATACTGAAATCAGCTTACAGATACTATGAGAGACTGGTTGAAACATAACATATCACAGAATGGATTTATATGCAACCGTAAGAAAATCTCACACTGAAGATTTCTCACAATGCAAAAGAATGCTCAAACTACTGCACAGTTGCACTCATCTCACATGCTAGTACAGTAATGCTCAAAATTCTCCAAGCCAGATTTCAGCATTACATG